>PVIY010007486.1:0-81807 GCA_004026745.1 Myrmecophaga tridactyla | reverse complement strand
ATTTCTTGATTAAACTGTCTTCTGTAAGACTTCTCAACTGTAAATTTACTCTTAATTCCTTTTTAAATAAATATATTGTTACGAAGCACTTTGAGAATATGTGAATATCCTACTTCTCATCATATTCTAAATTTATTTAATTATTTGCATGAGTATGGACACACAATCCTATTTTATTCCATGAGTTATAATTCATTAATATAACTGTCCATTCTACTTAAATTGTGCCAGATTTAGCCAGTCGGAATCTTTTCAAGCTGGCTTTGTATACTTTCAATATTTCCGCCTGGTTCTTTAATCATTTCCTCGCTTTTTGGCACTCCATCCCAGACCACTTCCTCTCCTGGGGCCCACTCACACTTTGCCCTCTCCCCAAGTCCCCTGCCCCACCTGGAGTGGAACAGGATGGGGGCTGGGAGATTCTGGCGAGAGGAAGACCCTTTCTCATGGCACTAGAAGGGAAAGGAAATGCTGCTACAGGCGCAGGATATTCACATGCAGGGGAATGAAACGTGACCCCGTTGCACAGCATACAGAAACAAAGGAGAAGGGGCAGCTGGGAGTCCTCTCTCTCTTCAGCCTTCCCCCGAAACTCCTGACCTCCCTTAGAATCAGTGCACCGGCCTCCTCTGTCCTCTTATGTACTCCTTGATGGATCCTTGATGATGATTTTGGCAATTCAGCAACAAGTGACAATTCTCACCAGCCTGGCTCCCTCTCTCCTGTCCCCCCAAAAGCAAGTGCATGCACAAACACATACAAATGTTCCAGGCTCATCTTGTACTTTTCCTGCCTCAGTCCTGGAGTCAGCCATTTCTCCAAGAAGACCCGATTGAAGAGTGGGAGTTAGGTGTGCTCATTTGTGTCACGATGACACTTCTAAGTCCTCTCCTCCAAAGTTAGAGAATATACTTACGCATGTAGGAATGTGCATGGTGGGCATAAAATACCTACTTGTTTCTTTCTCTCGCTCAGTCTTACCCCTATCTCTATCTATCTGTATCTTTATGTATCTATATCATCTCTCATCTATCAATAATCCATCTATCACCTATCTATAAAACCATTTTACAGGGCTATCTCAAAATCCCAATTCAAAACCGTAGGTTCATTCTAGTTATCTCCTTCTCCACATTTATACCTCTCTTTTCCGATAGTGAGAAACCTGAATTTCATTGTCTTCTTTGATTAACACTGCTCTAACCAATTTCCCATCACCATTCCCATCTCCTCCACCCTGCTTGAGTTCAGCTGCTCTGGGCTGGGCTGTGCCTGGCTCCACTGTACAGCGTGGAAAGCTCCCTCAGCCCCAGCATACTGCCCTGGGACCCAGGCTGGCGTGATTGCTCTCCTCACCCACTCATGTAAGAGAAAAAGAACATTTCCTTACATTTTAAAAGCATAAGAATGTAACTAATTTGAATTTAAAATGTTAGCATTTATAAAACTGAACGAGGAGAAGAACTATGAAAAAACGATGAACTTCATATTTTATACTCTGAAATGTTTTGGGGACATTTTAAGACATAGTTTGGAAAAAGGCATTTTGAATCAAATTGCAATTTCTGAAGAAAGAGATGGTTAAGGATTAATTAAATTGAACAGTATTAATCCCAGGGAATTTTCTTGTGAAAATTCTGAGCTCAAATTCAACTATTTTTGAGTAATCATATATACAATTTATCAATTTTGTTTTGATAATTTGAAAACAAAGCCAAAATACAAATGTTTATGTATATATGTTCGTATGTATACACGTGTACAGTATCATGACTTGCACCTGAGAAATATGGTAAACATCAAATTTTTAAAAACGCTAAGATGTAATGGATTAGATGTGGAACAATCACAGAAAATCTTTTACTGTTACTGCGTGTCACTGATACTGCATTTTTTGTTGTTATTATTATTTTTAAGCAATTGTGGCCTTTTGTTTGATATATATACATTGTAATTACTTTTTTTTTTTGCATAAGTGGGCTCTGGGAATCGAACCCTGGTCTCCAGCACAGCAGGCAAGAACTCTGCCACTGAGCCACTGTTGCCCCCCCCGTAGTTACTTTTTGATCAGAATCTTGTAAACACGTTTTTCAAATGTTTTTCTATTCTATTAAACTCAGATGGTCTATACGGAGAACAGAAATTAATATGTTCTTGAAGTTTGAATTATATGACAATTGCCAAAATATGCCCAAATATGCATGACTTTGGTAACAATTTATGAAACAAAATGTTAATATTTAAACACATAAAGAAATCAGTCTTAATTGTTGTTTAAATAATAATGTGATCCATAGTAAAATATACAGTTTACCAATTTAACCTTTTGTCCATGGCAAGTGAAATTATTTATAAGATTTTTAAAAATTTGGCACATGAATTGAAATGTACTTGCTATCTTGCTTACAGCATTATTTTAAATCGCAAAATATGATTCCATGAAAGAGTATGCTTAAATTGTATGTTAATTTGCAAATATCCTATTGCTGGACATTTAGATTATATCCAGTTTTTGCATATATATTTTTTCTAATTATTTCCTTAAGTTAAATTCATAGAGGTAAAATTTCTGCTTTAAAAGAATATGCCGGATTGTTTTCCAAAGGTTTGATGCCAATTTATACTCCTCCTAGCTGGTATGACAATGGCTTTTTCCTTAATAATTATATAATACTCTATATTGCTACTTTTTTAAGTCAGTTGCTTTTATTTGAATTTATATGTCTTTGATTGACAGCGTGGATATTTTTAATTTATATTGATTATTCTTTTATTTTTTATTTTATGAATTCTCAGCTCTCTAACCCTATTCCATCTTTTAAAAAGTGTTTTGTTCTCAATAATTCAAAGAATATGGTGAAGAAGTCTATGGCTTTCTAATGGTTATCCAGCTTGGACTCAATTCTGAAACTGCTACTTTGTGAACTTAAGCAAATTATCTCACTTTTTTTAGCATCAGTTTCCTTATGTATAAGAGGAGGATAAAAACAATGTATACGAGTTGCCATTGTGACTAATAAATGAGGTAATATATTTAAAGCTTTTAGCATGATGTCTGACATATTATGCATGCAAAAAACATTAGCTGCTTGCATTATTATTAGCGAAGGTCATATATACATTGTAATGGTATTGTTTCTAAAATCCATTCCAATTCTTACATTTTATGATAGTATATTTGCAGTCATTGGAAGAATATATATGAAATGTAAACACTTTCACAATTATTTTTCTCCCAGTTTCCAAACTAGGTATTCCTCTAAGGATCCTTAGAAAGAGCTTCTAGTTTGAAACTGTATTTCAATGCAATGTCTTTATATACCAGATGTACTCGTTTTTAAATAACATTAAAAATTGGAAAGAGGATTAAGGAACTGAAAAATTAGGGGGAAACCCCTGCATTTTTAAAATTTGTTTTTATTCTGAATCACCTGTGAAAGAAAGAAACTATCATTTATGACTTTCTAGTTTTACATGCATTATATTGCTAAATCCTTACTGTAATACTTTGTAGTAATTATAATTATTATTCCTTTGTATATCATTGGGGAAACTGAGGCTCACAAGTGTAATTAAATTGCTCAAGTTCCTAAAATCAGTAAATGTGGTATTTGGGATCTGAACATCAGTATTTTGACCACAAAGCCATCTTCATTGGACAAACAATGACAATTATGACTATGGTACTGATTAAATGACATGCACACTTTCAAATAAAAATCTGAAAACCTGTAAAGAGCTCTTTAATATATTGAGTTGTCCTATCACTTTGAAAGAAAGGCAGCGTACTTGAACCTTAAAAAAAAGGTATAGTGTTAAAGTGGTGTTCTTTATAAAGAAAAAAAATTACATAAACTAATTGCCAGTTGAAATTCCAGAACTGGTCTAAAGTGCTTCAGCTATCCAGGAGTGTTGCATAAAGCTCTTTCTTTTCAAAAAGACTAAATATTAGATGACAACGTTCAGATTTGGTCATCATCTTAAGCTCTTTTTGTTCCCATTTTAAACAATTATTCTAGAAAGCATTGTAACAAAAATTATTTACCATAATTTTGCATCTTTTGAAAATTAAATTTATTTTCATGTTTGAAACTCCATGCCTATAATTATGAAAGAAAGTGACTGTCACTAGAGGTAAGAAGCCCTGGTTCCTAAAATGGGTTTTCACTTAATGAGCATTGAGGTTTCATGTTGGGAAGTAAATAATAAGGGCACAGCATGATGTAATTTAGGTGTCAAAGCAATCACTTTGGCTGCTGTGAAAGAATGGATTATAAATGACAAGAATGGAAGAACGGAGACCAGTCAGAAAATAACTGTTAGTGGCTGGAAGAAAGAGATACTAAATGGTAGTAATGATGCTAGAAAAAATGGATAGGTTTGAGGAATATTTAGTATTAGATAGAGGAGTTGAAGATGGTTTAAATGTGTGCATGGGCAGCAACTATTAAAGGCACTGAAAAAGTGACCGGACTTCAATTATAGATATAAACGAAGCTGATCTGGGTAGAACTAAGTTAAGGCAGACTAAAGGGTAAAGGATGATATTGCATTTTTTTTTTTCATGCTGCATGGCTGGGGTTACATTTCATTCTTTTTCCATGTGCGTATCCCATTATTGCAGTACCATTTGAGTTTTTTTTTTGGGGGGGGGAGCACGGGGAGAATGCATGGGCCAGGAATCAAACCCAGGTCTCCTGCATGGCAGGCGAGAATTCTACCACTGAACTACCCTTTGTACCCTGATATTGACTGTATTTTAAAACTTCAGCTTGTGTGAGACCAAAGGAAGAGATGTTTAACTTGTAAGGTCATCTTATTCAAACACCAGAGTTACATAACACCTTGACTAGGGAGTGAGATCTTGTTGGTTTGTACAGGTTGGTGTGATGCCCCGATGCATCCCAGAGTAATTTGTGCAGAAGATTAAAAAGTATTTGCAAAGTCCCCTTGAAGGACTGGGGGGAAAGGTAGAAATATTATTCTCCACTGGGAAAAGACCTAATATTCTTGCAATCATTGGGGACTGCCAATTTGATGGGCAAGGCCCTCAGTCTTGGGGATTGCCCTTATGAAACTTAATACTGCTAAAAGGAGAAGGTAAGCTTGCTTATTATTAGGCCTAAAAGTCACCCCTAGAGAACCTCTTTTGTTGCTCAGATGTGTCCTGTCTCTCTAAGCCAAGTCCACAGGTAAACTCACTGCCCTTCCCCTTAGGTGCAACATGTTTCCCAGGGATGTAAATCTCCCTGGCAACGTGGGACATGACTCCTGGGATGTGTCTGGCCCTGGCATCGTGGGAGTGAGAAAACCTTCTTGACCAAAAGGGGAAGATAAATAAGACAAAATAAAGTTTCAGTGGCTGAGAGATTTCAAATAGAGTTAAGAGGTCATTCTGGAGCTTATTCATATGCAGTATATAGATATCCCTTTTCAGTTTTTGGTGTTTCGTAGTAGCTAGAGGTACATGCCTGAAACTGTTGAGTTGTAATCCAATAGCCTTGATTCTTGAAGATGATTTAATAACTACAGAGCTTTTAAGGTATGACCATGTGATTGTGAAAACCTTGTGACTTACACTTCCTTCATCCAGTGTTTGGACCAATAAGTAAGAAAAAAAGAGAGCAATAAATAAATACATAATGGGGTAGGGATGTATGGGATGTTTTGGGTGTTATTTTTCATTTTTATTTTTGGGTGGTAATGAAAATGTTCAAAAGTGGATTGCGATGATGAATGCACAGCTATATAATGATACTGTGAACCACTGATGTACAATTTGGATGATTATATGGTATGTGAATATATAATATATCTCAAAAAATCGCATTAAAAAGTGTGTGGGGGGTGGTACTGGTGGAGGGATTATGATAAAGTAGAAAGAAATTTGGAGAAAAATCCCTAGGATATTCAAACGGGGAAAAATTAGAAATGTTCACTCTATACACTCCATGTGTATGCAATCGTTCTGGGGCAGCTACATGTGTCAGAAGAGCTTCAGGTGATTCTGATATTGTTCATAAAACAAGGTTGAGAAGCCCTGATCTAATGCCTAGCACGGAGTGGGTGCCAAGTGACTGGTACTCTGGTAATGTTCTCACATTTGAGTAGCTAAGTCTCTTCATGCTCTGCTATGACTAATTGCTAGACATAACAAAAGAGCCTCTAACAATATCCTGAAACAGGGTAATTGTTTTTATTCTCAGTTACCGAAGAAAGAAGCAATCTAGCATTAAGACATTCCTCCTTTATCTCCTTCAGAAGTTTTGGCCAATATGAAATCAATCCCTCCCTAGCACACGTCCCCCTCCAAGTGGACTCTTCTCCACAGTTCTGTTCTTCTCCCCCTGCTCTGCTAGACAGACACCAGTGATGCAGTCCAGCCACCATATCCAGTTGTTGTCTGGCTTTTTCTATAATACTTTACCCAAACCAACACATCAAAAATATTTTCCCCAACCTTCTCCATGTTCAATAAGTTCAAATAATTCCATTCTTTTCTCTGTACGTAATTGAATTTCTTCGTGAGTTAATTAAGAAAAGTTAATAAACAGTTGGAAATCATTCAAGACGTGATAGGAGATAGTTAAATCAATATTTGTCCAAAATATTATGCTTTAAAGCTATTTGTTTCAAGTATTCTGATGCTTGTAATTTTTTTTTTAGCTTTTTACTGCGTAGTGTAACATATATACAAAGCAAGGAAAGAAAAAAGCAATAGTTTTCAAAGCGCTCTTCAACAAGTAGTTACAGGACAGATTTGTCATGGGCTACTATATGTTCCTCTCAAATTTTTCCTTCCAGCTGCTCCAGAATATAGGAGGCTAGAAGGCTTTATATATTTTTTTTTATCACAGCAAGTGACTTTTTCCTTTCTTTTTTTGTGAAAAATAACATATATACAAAAAGTAATAAATTTCAAAGCACAGCACCACAATTACTTGTAGAACATATTTCAGAGTTTGACATGGGTTATAATTTCTCAATTTTAAGTTTTTACTTTAGCTGCTTTACGATACTGGAGACTAAAAGAGATATCAATTTAGTGATTCAGCAATCATAGTTATATGTTAAATCCTTTCTTCTCTGTATAAATCCAACATCACATTGATCTTTCCATCCCTCTCTTTAGGGTGCTCGGGCTATGGCCATTGTAACTTTTTCATGTTGGAAGAGTTGCTCACTAATATGGGGTAGGGAGATGGAACTGTCTGATGTTCTGGAGAGGCTGGGCCCTCTAGGTTTCAGGACTTATCTAGTCTTGGGACCCATCTGGAGGTTGTAAGTTTCTGGAAGTCACCTTAGTGCATGGAAACTTTGTGGAATCTTAGATATTGCCCTAGGTGTTCTTTAGAATTGACTGAAATGGTCCTATTTGGGGTTTGGTACGTTATGATAGGTAACAATGTCTAACTGAAGCTTGCATAAGAGCAACCTCCAGAGTAGCCTCTTGACTCTATTTGAACTCTCTCTGCCACTGTTACTTTATTGGTTACACTTCTTTATCCTCTTCTGGCCAGGATGGAATTGTTGATCCCATGGTGCCAGGGCCAGATTCATCCCTGGGAGTCATGTCCCACATGGGGACTTTCACCCCTGGATGTCATGTCCCACATAAGGAGGAGGGCAATGACTTCACTTGCAGAGTTGAGCTTAGAGAGAGTGAGGCCACATCTGAGCAACAACAGAGGTCCTCCAGAAGTAGCTCTTAGGCATGCCTATAGGTGGTCTAAGCTTCTCTGCTACCTACACAAGCTTTACAAGAGTATTAAAATCAAGGGCATGGCTTATTCATTTGGGTGTCCCTATAGTTTGACACAGTATCAGGGGATTTTTTTGTGGTAAAGTTTAATAATTCCGTATGTTTTTCTCCCATCCCTCAAAGGACTTTGCCAATACTTTTTGATTATCTGCTTAATATACTCTAGGATGTATCCAGGCATTACATTAAGCTATACAGGACTAAAAGACCTCTTTCTCATTCTGGGCTCCATGTGTTTCAGTTGTTCAAATGAGCTATACAGACAGGTTGAATTAGATTATGTGCTACAGAAAATTTTGGTTCCAGACCAAATAAACCTTTCTTCCTTTGGTCTCGAGTATGTGCGGTTCTAAAATAAAGACATTGTCTTCCTTACTCTTGCATTCTGAATTACTTTAACCCCAACCTGATCACCTCTGCTCTTAACTTTAAATATCAAGTTAAATATATATATATGTATATATATATATATATATGTAAAACAGCCTCTTGAAATCAAGAAATAATAATCACCACTCTGAACTAAATGTGTCTGCTCTAAAAGCTTACAATCTAGACTAAGCATTTTCTAAAGGTGACCATACCATTGTTGTTCTTTTGATTCTGGCTTATTTTGCCTCACGAAATGTCCCACACATTCATTCATGTTGTTGCTTCCTCACAACTTTGTTCCTTTTTGTAGCAGCACAGCATTCATTCATAAGAATACACCATCGTTTGTGAATCTACTTCTCAGTCAGTGCATCCTTCAGCCACATGCATTCATCAGGGATTGTGTATAGTGCCCAGAATCCATAGTCCTTCGACACTCTCAGTATTAGGTAATTTCATTGTTCCCAAGAGAAAGGAAACTAATAAACTGACCCTCACCAAATAGGAAATCTAAACCTCCTCTTAACTGTTGTCCCTCCCCCCATTATTTACCTCTGCTGCTGTGGTAGTGCTGAAGGTTTCCTGTTAAACACAGCCCATAGCATGTAATAGCAGTTTTCCCCCGTACCCTGGACTTAACCACTCTTTGTACAGGAATCGCACCTTTGAAGTAGTTCTTGCAGGAACTAATTCATATTTCTAATATTAATCAGTGAGACAGGTAGAGCTATACAACCCCTTTCAATCTTGTTCATCTTCAATATGTAAATATTACTTATAAATCCACTAGAGAACTGCCTTCACTTCTATCTATTCCCTTATATTGGACTTCAACCTCATTAGCTAACCATTTGCCCATCTATAGCTTGTATGTATCCCTAAGTCCCCTATATTCTATAATATAAGCCTCCGATTTTACCTTTACCATGGACATAAAGGTGGAATCATACGGTATCTATCCTTTTGTGTCTGGCTTATTTCATTCAGCATTATGTCTTCAATGCTTATCCATCCTGTCATGTGCTTCAGGACATCATTTCATCTTACTGCTGCATAATATTCTATCTTACCTATATACCACATTTTGCTAATCCACTCATCTGTTGATAGGTATTTGGTTTGCTTCCACCTTTTGGTGATTGTGAATAATGCTACTGTGAACATCAGTGTGCAAATGTCTGTTTATGTCGTTGCTTTCAGCTCTTCTGGGTATATACCAAGTAGTGCTATTGCTGGGTCATGTGGCAAGTCGACATTTAGTTTCCAAGGAACCACCAAACAGTCTTCCATAGTGGCTGCACCATTGTACATTCCCACCAGCAGTGCAAAAGTGTCCCAATTTCTCCACATCCTCTCCAACATTTATAGTTTCCTGTCTGTTTAATAGCAGCCATTTTTATAGGTGTGAAGTGGTATCTCATTGTAGTCTTGATCTGCATTTCCTTTATAGCTAATGAAAATGAACATCTCTTCATGTGCTTTTGAGCCATCTGTATTTGGTCTCAGAAAAATGCCTGTTCATATTTTTAACCCATTTTATCATTGGATTGTTTGTTCTTTTGCTGTTGAGTTGTATGATTTCTTTGTGTATACAGGATATCAGCCCTTTGGCCAATATGTGATTTTCAAATGTTTTCTCTCATTGAGTTGGCTGCCTCTTATCTATGCCTTTTATTTATCCATTCCTTTGTTCAAAGTGTATTCATAATTTTTTGAGGCTATTAAACATTAGATATCCAGACTTTTGGGACCATGTACTTTCTCCCTAGAAGTCATCTCTTGCCTTTTCTTTTTTCCTCACCTTTTTAGGCCCCACAGCCCATTATTCTGTCACTTTTTTGCCAGTAACCTCAATGTCATGACTTCTATTAGATGTACATTGTCAGATTTGTCCTTCTCTCCCTTTGAATCTGGGCTGCCAGCACACTGTGAATGCAACTATAAAAATAAGAGATGCTTTCTATTTCTGGGCTCTAATCTAATTGCACTTCAACACAACCATGGAATCATTCCACCTTCATCTAGTCAGTTCTCGCTCACATGCTCTACTATAGTTAATTCAAGCATTTCTATTCTCTTCTACCCTCTTCCTTGATACTTCCCCCTTTATTGTCAGCAGGAGACTTTTACTTTATCTGAAAGTGTAAAGTGGAATTTCTTCTACTTACTGTCATCACATCGGTGACTCTATCTCCTTTCGTTGCTTCCTGACCATCTAGCAATGCCACTCCTTTTGCAAAACTCTAATCTCTCCATTTGTACTTTAAATTTAGTCCCTTCCCTCTTCATAGGAATACTGCTTCACCATTTTATCTACTTTATTCCCCCTTATTTTCAGTTCCTCTTTCCCTGGTGGCATCAATCCAACTGCATGTTAATCTTTACAAATCCTTTTTTCTCTCGTATCAAAATAAAAGCAAATAAAGTGAGAATATTACTTGCTCTTATGTTTATGTAACTTATTTTAATATGTATATACTCATTATCTCAATTTCTTTATTTCCCATTCACTCTTCAACCAAATTCAAATTTGGCTTTCACTTTATTATTTTTTTATCATCCTTCTTTCCACTACTAGAATATGGATTCTCCATGTGGATGGGGGTTTTGATTTAATTTTTTAAATGTGTTCCAAGCACTTGAAATAATTATCCACCCTTTCTTTCTGCAGAACTCCATTTCTTTTCACATTATAGGCCCTCAATAACGATTTGTGAATGAGTAAATGGATGATGGACACCAAGCTAGGCACTGCGGGAGGCAGGGATAGAGTGGAAACTCCCACCCTAAGTTTCTCTTAAGGTTGATGACAATATCTGTCTGCAGTGTCCACGTGCACACAGACACACTTTGGTCTTTGTCATCTTTTATTTCTCTTCAATTCCTGACCCTTTTTACCTCTTACTTCTTGAAACATTTCCTTTCCTTGAGCTTCATAATCTTGCACTCTCCTTTTTTTTTTCTCCCCTCCTATTTCTATAATCTTTTCCGAGTCCTCTGAAAGGTCCTTTAGTTCTGTTAATCTCCTACTGGCATCCATCTCTAGATATGGATGTCTGTTGGGGATTTGACCAGGCACTCTTATCTTCTCACATTACACAGGCTCCCTGAGTATTTTAATTCATTTGCATGGTGTTATTTTATCTAAATGCAAAGAATTTCCTAATCTGTAGCTCCAGCCAAATTTTGCCCCTGAAATTCCATTTTATATTTATCACTCTCCACTTCTCACTTCCAGCACCCCACTGGATCACGTCTTCCCCCTGTGTTCCGTATCTCCAAATGGTGGCAATATCTCTCCCTTCCCGCAAGCCAGAGACAATGGTGATATCTACTCTTCCTCCAGCTTTTCCTTCCTTTTCTATTCATTCTTACCTGTCTATTTTAACTCTTCAATATCTTCAGACTGAAAATAAAAGCAATAGGTTTGTGGATGTTTTATACTCACAAATACCCGTAAATTTAACCATTATTATTAAGCAGCTGCACTGCATTATAATTGTTTGTTCATTTTTTCCTTTTACTCAAGAAAATGTAAACTGTTTCATGGTAGAACTGTATGTTATTCTCAGCCCCTCCCATATGTACTGGTACAGAGTGGCTAATCGAAACTTGTTTGTAAGGATAAGAGATTCCAGATAAATTCTAAGTGATTACTGATAATTTCAATGTCTTTGAGTTTAATTGTATTGAGTATTTAATATGTGAAAGCATATATTGAGACAAAATTTTAAAGCTTCATTTTGATAGAGGAAATAAGCTAGGTATTACAGATTTGAGTAAAACTACATATTGAAGACAATATATTAATGTAAGAAATTCATGTGACAAAAACTCTACCTTGAACCTCCAAATAAATACTACTGACAAAAATAAAACATGAAACTCTTCTTTTGTAAGCACTTATCATTTTGAACATTACCAGAGAGAGGCTATGATGCAGACAACTAGAAAATTACATTTAAAGGTAAAGAAATTTCTCTAAGGAGATATTTGTCTAACCAAAGAATGACTAATGGCAGGGGGTCAGAAATGTAAAGGATCTGAAAAATTCAAACTACAACTTGGCCAAATTAATCTTAATCTTCTGACACTCAGAGCTTCTAAATACTGTAATGGCAGCTGTAAAATTTTAGAATGAATTAACCCTTGCTCAGTAACATGAAACAAAATCATGACCCCTGAGCATATATTAATTTTTCTATACAGTTTTAATGAATGCTTACCATGCACAACATATTGGGCTAGAAGGTGGGGAATTAAATAAGAAACAATTCATCCTGCTATTGGACTCATGATCTAATAGGGCAGCAAATACATAAACAAATAAATTACAATAGCTGGAGATAAAAACAGGGCTCATTTAAAATATACAGAAGTAGCACAATAGGAAACACTAATTATCTGTAGATAGAGTAAATGGAGGGTGTTTGGCTAAAGCTTCCTAGAGGAAATGCTTTCCAAGCTGGGTTCTGAGAGATGGATAAGGTTTTGCTAGAACAAAGAAGTCATTCATCTATAGTTCTTATTTTTAGACAGTCCCAAGAGTCATTTATGCTAAACGCATTTCATATATATAGTTACTTAAAAACCACTCCCCTTCCACGTATTCTTGATACAGCCAAGGATCAAATTGGCAATACACTCTGGGCACATGGCACATAGGAATGAGTGAACACAACTTAAAATGTTTGCCCAGTATATGCAAATAACGATGTTATTGGTCTAATCTGCTTATACTTGTTTTTCTGTCAGTGATGATCAATTTGTAAACATATGGCTGGAATTAAGGGTGTTGTCAGAGACTGCAAAAGAAAGCCATCTGGCACACATGGAGAATATGCCAGAATAAGCTGCCAAAATGGTTTCATGATTGTTCACTCAGATATAAATACATGCACATGTGTACTCAATGTATGTCCAAAATATTACAGTTTTTCCCTTTTTATAAATTTCCATTCTGACAAATTAGTATATTCAAATAACTGCAGATAATTAAAAGTTTTCTTTTTTTTTTAAAATCTGTCTGCCTCCAAGTATGTTTTGGGTATCTGTAATTATGAATGTGAATTAGAGGAAACACTCAATAATTATTTGTTGGATGAAAGCATGAATGTGGGGTGTATTAGCCAGAGAATGAAAGAAGGTAAAACTCAATATCACACTGAGACATATTTTTAAAATTTTTGATATACCCTCAAATTCTTTATTCACACACTCCAATTGCAATTTTATAATCTGGATCATTGCAAATAACTGATATCATGATGGTTTTTAAACATCAACCTATTAATTTAAGTAGTTGAATTAACAATTATTTGGGCTATTATGCACAATAATCTCATAGAGAAGTCTGCAAATGATGGACATAGCTTTTATTGGCTATTTGCCTCAGATCTTCTGAAAAACTCAATCTTTAGTCATGCTTTAAATAAAAAAAAATACAGAGTAGCTCAAGTCATTTCCTGTACTTAAAACATTTGGCAAAAAATGGTTTGCAGGGTTGTTAAAAACTGATGTGTTCAAATTTGGCAGCTTCTTTTGTCCTCAGGGCACACTGTAACATCTGCTATTCCATAGTGTGTATGTTCATCGTGAGAGTCCTTGTTTTATTATTATTTTTTAATCTTTAAATATATACGAAAACAAAACTGACTCCAGTTAGGGTGACTGACATTGTAAAATTATGTTTGTGGTCTAGTGAAGGAAAAACACGTATCTTTTCTGTTCAATTAAACCTAAAACATATGAATTCAACACCTACAAAATAAAATTTCTTTTTTCTTTTTCATGGAAGACCCACGTGCTGGAGAAATAAATCTCCTGAATTGCATTGTTAAATAAGTGTTTTGATCGCCATTAGTCCCACTGATTTGTCTGGAGTAAGTATGCTAATTAAATTCCTTCCCAGACCTGTGCATTTCTTGGTACACCTACCTGAGAATGATGAGTTCATAAGGCACAGACAGAGCAGGTGACCCTGGGGGCAACTGTTGTGATTATAAAGCAAACAGATGTTCTAGTCCCAAGGAGTTATCCGTAGAAAGAAATAATAATAAGCCACCCATTTGTGAGTCAGACTGGGACTTTAAAAAGCAACTTTTCTGGTATTCCAGGGAAAGGATTGATGTTCTGTCATTTCTTTAACCTAAACATTGCAGTGGCCCTGCTGAGCGTGTGTGTGTGTGTGTGTGTGAGATGACTTAAACTTCCTATGAAAAAGATTATAAATGGAGTTTCCTATAGTGGCATATATGCATATACATGCACATACATATATATTTAAAACAGTTGGAAATTTTTTCAAATAAACTTTTTAAAGAATAATTTTACACTTACAGAAAGATTGCAGTGACATTACAAGCATTCCCATAAATCCTGCACCCAGATTCCCCTGCCATTCACATCTTATATTTGTTACAATTAATGAATCAATAATGACACTATTTCTTAAAGTCCATGCTTTATTCAGATTTCCTTAGTTTTTATCTAATGTCCTTTTTCCTTTCCAGTAGCCCATCCAGGGTACTACGTTCTATTTGGTTATGATAACTCTTCAGGCTCTCCTGGCCAAGGTGCTTTCGCAGATTGTATTTTTGATGACCTTGACAGCTTCCATGAGTACTGGTCAGGCCTTTTGCATACCTTTGAAATGAACCATTCTGTTTAAAATTTATTCGGGCCATAGCCAGTGGACAAATTTCCATTTGTTTATGATGCAGGCATGCGAAAGTGTGACACCAGTTTCCTTGAGATGAGGTCACATCCCCTTGCCGGATCCTATCAGCAGAAAGGCTTCCTCGGTTAGAAGATGGGATATTTTTCCAGGATTCCTGCTGTGAGAAACAATACCCTAGTGTTTGTTATGGCCCTCTCTTTAAAACACATTTCATTGCAGAGGGCCCCCAAACTGTGGAAGTCCTTCTGTGATGGTGGCTGTGGAGAAAATTCCAGGCCTTTCTGCTGGTAAGAATCAGTGATCATCAGATGCTATTGTGAATCTTCTCATCTATTCTGATTCAAAGCACTGTTACCAGCTGTGCAGGGGGTAGGAAGTTAGGAAGTATAGTGTGTGGTTGTGGGCGTGTGTGTGTGGTGGTTGTGGTTTTCCAGAAAAATACGTTTACACATTCCAGAAACATTCATTTAGTCCCCATTACATGTCAGTAACTGGACTTAGTTTATGAGCCGCTGTCATGACTATATCCTGGCAATTACCCCATGCCCCATTCTTCTTTGTTCCCCATTCCCTGCCTGAGTCACCCAGTAAATCATTGGCAATCACATCTTAAATAAGGCAAATAAATTGACTTTACATTGTAAACAAGTTAGATCAGAAGTAAATATTTTTAAACTGTAAATGGAAGCATTACTGTATAAAGGTAACTTTGCACCCAGGTTATGGTTTAAAATGTATGAATGCAGTTGTTAAGTATATGAAAGTAAATCATGAAATTAGTAACAATTGTGTGGGGTTACTTGTTTTTATTTCTTACTTCCAAGTCATTTGTTTTGTAAATTTTTTGCAAATGATGATATTTTTTATTTTGTAAATAAGCCAGTATTTTTTAGTCCCATTGCTTTGGCAGCTAGATTGTACCATATGATGTCCTGCATAAACCCTGTTCAGTCGTAAGAACTCATTTGAAGGGCTGTCCATCTCTGTAAACAACTTTTTAAAAATTTATTCTTACCATGCAATTTAATTATTATGTGAATTGAAGTAACCAATTTATTCACTTTTTATCTAGCCTTTTGATAGATAGGAGCATTGATTACTGCATTCTAGCATTAGACGTAGGTTCTTCAAATACACTCAATTCAAGACAAAATTTTGACTATATGGAAAGGGGAGAGGAGATTTTGCTGTTACCTTGTGTTTCTTTGTGCCTTTAAAAATATGTCATGTACTCTTGGAAATAATATCACTTAAATACATAGCATCAGCATGAAATGAAGAAAATGTTAGCTCAATTTTGGAAATGTTAACAAATTAAAAATACATGATTTCTGCTGAAGCTCAAAAGTTCTAAAAAATTTTTTATCAGAAATGTTATGGTATCCTATGTGGCATGGAATTGAAGTCCTGCTTAGTTTGGAGTGTGTCTGGAAAGATCATAAATCTTCATTAAAAGGTCAGAAACCTAAATATGAGGCACCAAACTAGTGTGCTATGGAGTCTAGGGATTGAGGGGGAGAACTCAAATCCTCTATATACTGGTCATGTGATAGCTTTCCTTTTTTTTTTTTCTTTTTTTACATGGGCAGGCACCGGGAATCGAACCCGGGTCCTCGGGCATGGCAGGCAAGCATTCTTGCCTGCTAAGCCACCGTGGCCTGCCCTAGCTTTCCTTCTTATGGGGAGAGAGAATATGAACACATTTATGAGCTCGGCTCTTACAAGTTATGTCATAGGTTTCATCTGTTGTTGTATCTGCATATACATATATATACCTATATGATTTAAATTATTATTATTTTTTTTTACGTGGGCAGGGACTGGGAATCGAACCCGGGTCCTCTAGTATGGCAGGTGAGCATTCTTGCCTGCTGAGCCACCCGCCCTAATTTAAATTATTTTAAGGGGCCTTGCCAAGCCATTCCAACCTCCCTGATAACATTTAAGGAGAGATTTGTCCCTCTTACTTAGGATTCACTTGGGACTTTGCCCCAAACAAGTGCTATCTGAATTAAGCCCTAAGCAGGCTGGGTATATTTTTGCTCATCAATAATACATTTGCTCCTCTGTCTCCTATGAAAGTAGGAAAACTTCATAGCTCACATTATGTTCTGCTGGAGTAGAGGACCTTGGCATTCTCCAAAGTGATTCTGCTGTAGAATGGCTCACCTAAACTCTCCAAATCATCACTCTTCAATGTGAGCAAGAAGTGCCAGTATAGAGCTTAAGACTCTTCAAGCACTTAAAATTTCCATCTTCCAAGTAGAGGGCTGAAAGAAATGCATATCAAAATTAAATATCCATAGAGCATTTGTAAATATACGATAAGAAATGATTGGGCATGTAAAACCCATGGACCAGTTTCCATCTCTCAGTATCAGGGAAGTATCATCAGTGAAATTGAAAGAATGAAGGTGTTGTGTGACACGGAGACGGGAGCTACATGTGCCACTCCCAGCCATAATATCTGTGTTCCTAGAGCTCTCCTGAACCAACCACAGAAAGAAAAATGGAGGGAAGAAAAGGAAAAATAAGAATCACCACATTGACTTCTTCCCATAGTCTGATGTCCGCAAGTCAATACGACCAAATCCTAAGTGACCTGACCTTGGCCTTGAGCTGTATGGAAGACTGTTCAATACTAATACTTAATAGCAATAGGTAATCATTTATGGTTGTGTCAATATTGTACATTACATGGCCATGACTTTTTCTGAAAAAAAAAAAAGTTTACTTGTTTCTGAGTAAAGAGTTATATTTCCATTGAGATGTCCATTCAGCAAATGTTCGACAGGCAGTGTTCTGGAGGTATGAAGAGGAGAGGATTCCTCTGCTTGAGAAGGCTAGGATCTGGTTGGGGAAATTAACCATATATGAATGTTACATAGAGGATATTTCCTGTAATAGAAGAGGACACAAAGTAACGTGAGAAAGTAGTTGATGAAGTGATAAGTGTTTCTTAGTTTCAAGTGATTTTTATTTTCTTTCAGTTTTGTACAATGAGCATGTGTTAGGTCAGGGAATTTACAATCCAGCAAAGGAAAGTTGCAAGGGAGTATGATTTGAGGCATGTATATCTGCCACGTGCCAGCCATCCACCACAGTGGAAGGAGAGGTTGAACCTGGAGATTGTTTTCTATAGAAGAGTGTGGGGTAGCTGATGGCTGGGGGTAAGTGGCCGTACTGAGTCAGTCACACAGACACACAGCACATACAGCACACGACTCAGGAGACAACCCTCAGAGCTGAGCGGAAGGCGTCTGCTTTATTGAGGAAGTGCACAGGCTTATATAGGCTGGGAGCATGCAGGAACACATGTCGGGCTGGGATTGGTCGCAGCTGTTGCTAGGGCGGAGGGCAGATTTCTGGAATTGTCACCGCTGTTGCTAGGGCGGAGGGCAGATTTCTGGGATTGGTCACCGCCGTTGCTAGGGCGGAGGGCAGATTTCTGGAATTGGTCACTGATGTTGCTAGGGCGGAGGGCAGATTTCTGGGATTGGTCACTGTTGTTGCTAGGGCGGAGGGCAGATTTCTGGGATTGGTCACCATTGTTGCTAGGGCGGAGGGCAGATTTCAGATCAGCCATTTTGTGTTGCCTTGCATCAGCCACGGCTGCCATGTTGGCAATATGGCTTCTCTAACAGAAGAGCGTTCACTTATTCATCATTCATGCAGCAAATACCTAAGGAGCACCTGCCAGGCACCTCCCCGGGTGCTGGGGATGAGTGTGCAGTGACAGACTACTGCTTTGCTATTCAGGAAGTTATAGTCTGGTGGGGACAAATAGGCAAAAAAAAAGTGAAGGTACAAATAAATTAAATGATTGCAAGTTATAATAAAGGAAGTAACTTGAGGGTAGGGAAGCAGGGACGTCTCAATAGGAGGGAGTATTTAAGTGCTGAGTCCTGAAAGATAAGAAGGAATGTTCCAGGCACACCCAGGAGAGCTCAGAATGGGATTGTAGTTTGGAGAGGTTCAGTAGAAAATTGATAGAGCAAGGTTTTGTATTCAAGTGAGCTTCACATAAGATTTCTACATTTATAAGTCATTTATGGAAAGGTGACATGGAATGGATTATCCCAATAGGAGAATGAAGATCAAGTATAACAACTGCCGAAAATCTAAAATCCTTTGCTTGATTATTAGGGGCAGACAAAGGAGTTATAAAGAGAATTTGAGATAAGGAAAGAGATGAAAGAGATTGAAGAAGTGTGAGGGGCGAAAGTGTGAGTAGCCAATAATTAAAATTATAGAAAGGTCTGGAAAGAGTGCTGGCAAATAGCAAGCAGTTTGTCTAAACTTACATATAAATGCATATGAACTTACTAATGTGTATACCTTTTGCTCAGCAGTTCTCTATAGAAATTATACATTTATAATTTCTTAAGAAATTATCAGAAATGTGTGCAAGAGTGTACGAAGAAATCATTTTCAGTATGGTTTATTATAAAAACAGAAGTAATCTAAATGGCTAATTAAAGAAAACTGATTTAGTAAATTGTCATATATTCATGCGATGGAATAGTCTGCAACCATTAATGTGCAATAAAATAGCAAGTCTCAGATTTGTTGATCTCAGAACTCTTTTACTTGCAAAAAGTGAGGACCCTGATGAGCTTCTGTTTTTTGGGATTATATCAACAACATTTACCTCAATATCTGATCTTACTATTCTAGTGATTTAGTTCAACTCAGATTCCTCTTAAATATACACTGGGACCAAGGTAACTGGGCACAAAGTAATGGTCTCTCAGATGTGTAGATGAGCAGTGAAATATATCAACGTATGCTTTCTATAATGACGGAGGGCAAAAATGAATACAGCGGCTGAAAAGCTTCTATGTAATGCATCACTGAAAGTTGAGTCTTGAGATTGCCACACTGACAGTTTGGGCTAAGTTGCCTCAAAATCTCAAAATCTAAATCTAAAATAGTGTACTGTCTAATCTTCTAGAACCCATCAAGAGATATGTTTGAGGAATTGAGTAACGTCTAAGTAAGTTTCTGTGTAAGATCCTATTTCTAACTACAGAAGAATTGCAACGAACCTCTTGTGTTTGCAGCTTTATCATGGCATCCTTGTTTCTTGTTTAGCAATGGCCTAAACAGGCTTTGCCAGATGCTGGGAAAATGGTTTCGTGGGTGTAGCTACAGGCTAAACAGGAATGCAGAGCAAAGAACTAACAGGCCCTGCTGGTTTCCCCAAAGCAACCCTGTTGATTGTAAGAAGCTTTCACTAGGAGACGGGCATCTGCAGGCCAATCAACTAGCTGCGGCATCAAACCTGCCAACTGCTTCCTCCTCTGTCTATCAGTATTGAATCAAATAGTGTCAGTGCTGCAAGGGATCTTGGTTCTTTACTATAAGCCAGCACTACCCTAAAGCAATTATCTACTGCCATTCCTCAGTGGGTGTCTGAGTGCCCTGGGCAGTATTCTCCTTCACTGTTGAGCAGCCTTCCTTGAACACCTTCAATAATGCAAAGCTCATTACCTGCCCTAGGCAACCTGTTTTTTTTTTTTTTTTTTTAAATTAAATAGTTCCAACTGTTAGGAAGTTGTTTGTTATTTTGAGCAGCAAAGTATTTCCTAAATAGCAAAAAGACCTATTGTTCCAACCCTATCCCCTGGGAATGCAAAAAACACTCCAGCCCCTCTTCCTCATGGTAATCCTTCAAACATTTGGAAGCAAGCACGTTATTTTGCCCAAATGTCCTTGTTTTTAGCACATTTACAGTTTGTTCATCACAAAGTTTGTAGTTTCTTTATAGCCCTCATCGTGTCTCCCTGGAAATATTTTGAATTAATCAGTGTCCCAGATCTGAACATAAAATTCTAAGGATCCAAATGCTGTGTGTGGGGGTGCAGAGCAGAGATATTTGATTTCTAGTAAAGAATTGCCTCATCAGGCATTTCATTCCTGTGGCACTTAGACAAAAATTTCAAGTCTTTTTCAGATAACACTGTTATCTCACCTATTTATAGTGTACATTTTTAGTAATTTTTTATTTGTTTTAATTTTTATCTCTAACTCCATGAAAGCTAAAAGTTGATACAATATCACAACCCAAGGATATTTTTCAATTTCAAATTTTTTTATTCATTACTTTGATTACCTTGACTTTTTTTTTTTTTAGCATTTGAAGATGATGGAACTCTGTGCTCCATCTGCTTTGCACAGGTAAAGTCGCTTTGCACAAGTAAAGCCCTGGGTTCAGGGCTGGGGTGCCTTCCGATTCCTTAAGGCTTTATTGGGTGTTAAATATTTTGCATATCAACCACTCTTGCCTTTTGATGTGTGTCAAAGTGATTGAACATAGCACTGAGGGGTACATTTAATATAAGTCATCACAATGATACCCACACATCCCCTCCTTGAACACTAATTGATAGAGAAAATAAACGTATCAATACTATCTCTATGAAATATGCATTAAGGAAGGAGTCAGCAGCATTCTCTTAATTAGCCCGCTCCTCTGGGTTGGAAATGACGGTAGTCACAAAAGTTTAATTTCATCCAACCTGCAGAAACACATCTATTTGATAGTTTAAAAGAAGGCAAAAGTTTCTTAAATTTCTTTTAGCAAAATATGTTATTTGGTACATTGGATCCTTTCTGTGCAACTTGATCAAAATGTAAAATAATGCATTGTTCTCAGCTATAACGGTTTCCTGTGACTACCTTCTTTCAATCTTTGTCCTTCATGCAGGTCTCTATCCGGATACATAATTTTCCTGTCAGAAGGTAATGCTTACTTCACTATGTCTTCATTTCCTGTCGCTTTCAGAACTCCACAGAGAGAAGGTGCTATATTTGTCTTCTCTTGGACATGTGGCTTTCCCAGGCAGACTGTTTATTTAAGGAAAAGACAGAAGAGAGTTCTGCACTGCTGCTTGGGAGCCGTATACATATTCTTAAAAGGGAGGATTTCCTCATTTATTCCACTTCAGCTTTCCTGTTCAGGGAGAGTTTTAAACACACCTTTGATCACAATATGATGACAGCTTGGGTTACAATTTTATAATGGTACCAAATATATTAAAGTCATTGGCGATAAAAAAGGTAAAATAGAATCATAATTCCCAATTTCCCTCCATATATATTATAAATGCATATTAAAATACATATAAAATATATATAACCAGTTTAGCAATATAAACCCAATAATAAAAATGACATTACTGCTATGATAATAGCTGGGTTTAGATAGGAATTATCAAAGAAGGAATTGATAAATATTTGTTATATCTGGTTTTCAGTCATATAATTTCATTTATCACTTTATCTCACATTGTTCCTCATATAGCAATTGCTTATCAAATTGTAGTTGAAGCTGGAAGATTCTTAAAAGGGTACCATAATAAAAGAATAGTTTATTTTATATACTCCTTGACATCATCTTGCAATTTAACTTTAAAAATAAACATAGAGCTCAGACAACAATATTAACAAACGCTCTATCATTTTATCCTATTGCAAATCCAATCAGTTCTCAAATATTTGACCAGGATGGGCCACCTGGTAATACAGGGAGAAGAACAGCCATGATGAGTAAAGTAGTAATATTAAAAATTTCAGCTTATATTATTGTTGAAATGTTTGATGATGTGTATAGGCTTTATATATTATCCCTTTAATACTCATGCTTCTCTTGGAGGTTGACTCTATTTGTACCTCCATTTTTTAGATGAAGAAACTGCAAGAAAGATTATAAGTGACATGCACAATAAATGGCATGGGTGAGGTTGCCCCCACTTTTATTGGACTTCCAGATTTGTATATAATCCCAATATGTAAAAACGCAGTCCAGAGAAAGATTATCTTGACTTTGCAGTTTGTCATAGGATTTTGATTTTTGCATTAGATTTACCTTTAAAGTTGTGTTTAACCTAATATAACATTGAAATGATGTTGTTATTCCCAGAACACAGAATTTTCTGAGTGACTAACACCAGCAGGGTTGGAATTTTTAATCTGTAGGGCTAACCCCGCAAAGTGGATAATCAGTGCAGAGAATGGCAAAAGCTCACCCTAGAAAAACAGAGAGAGAGAGAGGATATTTTGAAGAATGCTTTGACAGGACTTTTCCTTGGTTCCTCTTAAAAAGTTAATACGATTTTTTGTTTGTTTGTTTTTGTATGGGCAGGCACCGGGAATCAAACCTGGGTCTCCCGTAAAGCAGGTGAGAATTCTGCCACTGAGCCACCGTTGCCTGCCCAACAACTTTAATAGAAATTATTAAATAAACAATAAAAACTTTTCCAAGAGAAATCATTATTTATTATAATGCCTACACTATTACTGTCCACAGGAAGAAAGAAATCTAGAAGGAAATAAAGTAATAATCAAGTACACATTGTAAAATGAGATTCCTGTTAGTACAATTGTTATCAAGAGATATCGTGTCCCCTTCTGCATTGAATAATCTTTTTAAACACTGATTTGGCAACATCCTTTGATAATAAACTTGTATAAAAAGATACTTGTCTGTATTATCTTAGGAAGTCCAATGTTTAACATAATGGTCCAGTCGAAATAGAAAATTAAGTTACATTTATTTCTTCAGGATTGAAAACGTAAAAGTTACATTCTGTCGGGTAGTAAAGATATTGTCTAAGTGATATCTACACTATTACTTTCAGTTGGGAAGCTAGGTTAATAAGTATATTAATAAATGACTTAGAAACTAAATATAATTTTGTGATGATTAACATCTCATGATAACCCATCTTTACTATTCCTTTAAGATCGTGCCTCAAAATTATTTGTTCATGGAGGCTATTTCTTCGTAAAGTAAATGCAGTTTGGTAAGTAATTCTTGGGGATTTTGCATAGTGGTTTAATATCCATTCTAATTAAAATGAATTAGTCTACACCAGCTCAACACAGTTACCTCAGCAAATATTAGTATAGAATTCTTAGATAAAGCATAAAATACAAAAATGTAGATGACCATGTTTAAAGGGAAAAGAAACATTTGTCACATTGAAATATCAGAGAAGGAGAAACGTCACGGAATTCAATGTTATGTGAGAGAAATATCATGCTTCCTTTAAATAATAATAAGTTGTCAAATCTTTTATTACAGCTTCCTGAAGTTGACACATGACCTTTAGGTTTGCCTTTCACAGTACGTGGTTTTCTTGGAGTTGCACTAGATTTGTTCTGCAATGAGGTACATTAATTACTGAGCTACTCTTTTTATTTAGAATTTTTGACATTATTTCCAGAAGAGTCAGAGTTTGAAATGCCTCAAAATCTTTAAACACAGAAAGGTGAAGGAAGTTGTTTTACGTCAAATAATACAGTACAAACAAGCAAAACAAACGTTGAATAAACGTTGAATCAACTTGAGTAGTTTTCTTTGTGTTCATCTCAAGCATACATTGAAAAGTTATTAAACTGTATTAACTACTGTAATAATATCATAAAAGAATCATAGCTCTGGAAACTTTTTCTTTATGTCTTCAGCAGTCCCACATCTGAGACAAACTGAAGTAAGAAGTGATTGTACAAAAGAACTTAGATGAAAGGGTTTAAAAAACTTCCTCAAAAACTGTTCGTATTCTCCTCATCTGTATTGCCAGGTGATTTGTCCTTCCTTTTCAATTAAGTCTTCCTTTTACTGTAAATTAAATCAGCTTATGCTTCTGTCCTCAAGTTATGGTCACATTAGTTCATCACTGTATGTACCAAAGCTTATTTGACCAAGGTGACTGATTCTTCTCTGCCATTTCTCTGTAGATAAAAAATTGTAATTGCTTGAGCCTGTCAGCATAGTTCTTTTTACTTTTTAAAATCAATTCTTTCATCACCTTGAAGAGAGACATAAATGTGCCTTTTGAATAGAACTTTTAATTTTATTTGAACTTTTAATTGCTTCTTTGAGAGAGTGTCATCAGGAGCATATCAAAAGTATTACAAATCATTTTTCCTGGAAGTTAAATAATATAAAAATGGAATGAAAGCTACATGACCAATTCTGAGTGTTCAGCTTCATTCAACTCTCTTAAAAAGTATGTAGTTAGTTTTTACTATTGGTCAACCTGTATACTGCAAGGAAGAGCTAACTGTATACATATAGATCAGAATTGAATGAAACCTGAAATTATACTTCCCAAGGAGAAGAGGAAAAATTCTAATGTGATTTTTCCTGAATTTAATCTAATTACACTTCCATAGATTATCATTATTATTTTTTTTAGGTACATTTCCAGAAATCCAACCCGGGTCTCCTGCATAGAAGGCAAGCATTGTATCACTGAACCCACCTTCCATAGATTTTTTTTTTTTTTGTACCCTAGAACCACCCACCTGGTCATTTTCTGTCCTTTCTTTAGTTCTATGGTATAGGGGTGAATTCAGCCTATCCTATTCCACCATCTTCCCGGATCTCCTTTGCTCTTAAGTTGCTATTTTCTTCCATAGATTTTTGAAAAATACTTTTCATGCTAATTTAATTGAAAGAGATAGCAAAGAACCAGGTATCATTGGAAGTTCATGGTGAAATAAAAATAACTATGGCAAAACCTTTTTTGCAATGAGAAAGAATTTTATCTTACTTTTTTTATGCCTTAAGTGTTATGTCCCATACTTCTTAAATAATAAGAATTATAGACTCTTAGAGTTTAAAGGGACAAAAAATGTATATTTTGTAATGTTTGATGGAATGTTCTTTTCAACCAGTTGTTTTGGCATAGATATGGTAAAGATAGCTAACTATGATGAGCCATATTGATTCTAAGCCATAGAATCAATAATGCTCTAATCTTAATAGGATATTTAATCATCTAGGAATTTGATACAGAAGATCAACACTTCAAAAATGAGTCAAGGATTTATTGTCAATGGTGAGAGATTAGCTTAAAAATAATTTCAAATATATTTATATAGACATTTTATACATGTTAGAAATTAGTTTTGTTTTTTAATAACCTATATTTAGTACTTCTCAATATCTTTCTTTTAAGGCAGAATTCAACTGGAATTAATTCACATCTATGAGAAACATATAACATTTGCGTGCATCAAGCAAATCCATTCAGTATAAATTATCGACATTAATCATTCTAATAACAATTGTGAAAATGTAGTTCTATATCAAATTGGATTTATTCTATAGAAAATGAGGTAGAAAGTTGAAATGAACTAAAATAAACTCAACTTCTCCCTTGTATTTTCTTTTGCAAAATATTTATATATTAGGAATAAATGTTGGCAAGGAAACTGGTGAAGGCAGATAACAGTGTCATGGCTAGCGGTTAGAGCTGGATGGGACTGACTGATTAAGAATGTCTACAGATTTTGGAGACTATTCACCACCCTTGCTTCTCTTTGGCAACATTCTGTAGGAAAATAATACAGTGATATTTTGCTTTCTGTTTTTATCTTTGGACAACAAAGCCCCATGTATATGACTAAATTTGCTTTAAAAGTTAAATTTAAAGGTGCAAATTTAGAAGAGTGAATGTGTCCATCCATAGGGACAAAATAGCAATAGTAATATTTCATCTTGACTCTCATTCCCCACTGTCATTTTTTTTAATTTGGAAAACTTTCCTTGGCTGCTATCCTTTTTTAAAAAACAAAACAACACAACTTTATTACAGTATATTTGGCATACAATACATTGCACATATTTAAAATGTACAATTTGATGTTTTCACATGTGGATATACCCATGAAACCATCATCACAATCAAAATAATGAACATATTCATCTGCTTCATTATAATTCTTCCATCCTAGGGCTCCCCACACCTCACCCTCCCTGCCTTCCCCAAGCACACACTAATCTACTTTCTGTTACTATATATTAATTTCATTTCTTAGAGTCCTATATAAATGGACTCATTCAATATGCACTCTTTTATGTCTAGCTTCTCACCCAGCATATATTTTGAGATTCATCCATGTGGTTACATGTAACAATAGGTCATTCCTTTTATTGCTGAGTAGCATCTTTCTTAGCATACACCATGATTTTTTAATGCATTCAGCTATTGATGGACACTTGGGCTGTTTCCAGTTTGGGCTATTACAAATAAAGCTGCTGTGACGATTTACGTGCAAGTTTTTGGAAGGATGTGTGCTTTCTTTTCTCTCAAGTAAAACCTAGGAGTAGAATGTCTAAATGATAGGTGTACATTTATCTTTTTAGGAAACTGCCAAACTGTTCTCCGAAGCGATTGCATCACTTTAAATACTCACTAACAGTGTATGAGAGTTCTTGTTTCTCCACACCCTTTCCAACATTTGTTATGGCTATTTAAATTTTTTTTGTTTGCTTTAGTGATTCCAATAGTTGTGTAGTGGTATCTTATTTTTTGAATTTGCATTTCCCTAATGGTAATAGTATCAAATATGCTTGCATGTGTTTATTTGCCATCCATAAATCTTACTTGATGAAGTCTGTTTTTAAAAATATTGGTTATTTGCTTTCTTATTATTGACTTTTGAGATGCAAAGAGTTTATCAGATATTCTCTTAGCAGTGACTTTTGAAAGTAAAAGTTTACAGTTTTGGTGAAGTCTAATTTATCAATTTGTTCTTTCATAGATTATACCATTAGTGTGATACCTAAGAAAGATATTCATCAAACCAAAGACGCAAAATATTCTCCCATATTTTCTTCTAGAAGTTTTTTAGTTTTAGGTATTACATTCAGGTCTATAATCTGAGTTCATATTTTGCATATGACATAAGATATGAATGAAATTTCATTAACAATTTTGCATATGAATACCCAATTTCTCCAGCATCATTTGTTGAAAAGACTACACTTTCTCCACCTCAATACCTTCACACTTTTGTCAAAGATCAGTTGTCCTAATATGTGTGGGTCTATTTTTGGATTCTCTTTTATGTTCCATTGATATATTTGTTTCTATACTACATTGCTTTAATTATTTTAATTTTATAAATCTTGAAATCAAAAAAGTGTTTAACCTCCAACTTTGTTCTTTTTCAGAGTAGTTTTGGCTTCTAGGTCCTTTGCATTTCCATATGAATTTTAAGAAACAGCTTAAATTTTACAAAAAATTCTTCCAGGGTTCTGTTTGGGATTGCATAGAGTAATTTGGAGACAGTTGACTTCTTAACAATATTGAGTCTCCTGACTCATGAACCAGGCATATCTCACCATTGATTTGAGACTTCATTAATTTACACAGATATTGAACTTACAGCAAACGTGAAGCAACTTAAAAGATTGTGGACTATAAGGAAAAACAATTAAATTCTGGCTGCAGTGTCACAGAAATTTTTGAAAATTTGTTCTGATTTCATACCAAATAGATGAGTTGCAGGTGAACAAATGAGCTCAGAGAGAAAAGAAGTACAAAGGCACTGGAGTGGGGGTGCATGGGTGGCTCAGTGGTAGAGTTCTCGCCTGCCATGCAGGAGACCCGGGTTCGATTCCCGGCCCAGCCACTTGCCCAAAAACAAAACAAACAAACAAAACCAACCAACCAAACAAACAAAAAAGAAAATTCATCAAATGATGCTGGATAACAGGATATCACAGGGTAAAAAAATGAAGTGCAGCCCCCGCTATATAGCATACAGCGCATACACCAAAATAAATAAATAAATAAATAAATAAATAAATAAATAAATAAATAAATAAATAAACAAACAAACCACGGGCATATGAGTTAGGACTACACATTTAAAGATTGGTAAGTAGTTATGGTTTGACATATTTGAAAATTTAGCTTCGGGAGATATCAAGGCAAATGCATGCCTAGACCTGGTATGCATGCGCTTTGTAGGCACCTGTCTTTATCCTGTGACCAGATGGGATGATGGAAGGAGTTAGAGAAATAACATATGTATGTTTAAAAAGACCATTCTCGAATCTAAATGATTTGTTCAGTTATTTCTAAAGCAATTTATACTTTATCCTTCATACATTCCTAGCAGAAAAGCCTCAATATATATAGACTATCATGCACATTGTATACAGATTTTCATTTGAATTAAAGGTGTCTCTTTTAAGTAGTATGAAATGCATTTTTGCTTCATTTGCATTGGACTCTGGTGCACAAGCTCAGCCCTAACCCTGTAACTCATCCTAATGTTATCCATATCTTCTGTGGTTTCAGCATATTCTTTTACATCTTCATTTAACAATAAGATTTCAGTGTTTTTGTTTTCTTTTTATTGTTGTTGTTGTTTGTATTATGCTGTTACAAACTCCCTTGTATACTTGGTAACATAAATTAACTCTCTTTTACACTTTCCTTTTCACTAACTTTCATGCTTACCTGAACTCAAAACTGCCACCAAATTGTCTTTTTCACATTATTGTACCACTTACACTCTTAGAATTAACTCTTTATGTAACTAATACAGTTCCTTTTCCTGCTTCAGCCTTCCACTCTTAAGAGACAACTTGCATTCTTCTGTTTAGCATCAACATGACCCAAGTAGGGAAATGCACTTCTTTAAGCAATGGTTCCTTGAGCTCCTGTGTGACTATTTAAAAATTGTCACACCATCAATATACATATCGTTCAACTTCTATAACGCACATGAATCAGTTTTCCACAGTGTGAGGATTGTATAGAGATCACTAACAAGTTAGGTAGTGCAGGAGTTACAGATTCACAATTAGTCAAGGTTTATACTCTTCTAAATTCCCAGTCTTATTCCTTTCTTCACTTTTACAAATGTATTTATACATTTCAAAGAAAAACGTTCTGTCTAGCTAAGCATTAATAAATTTAATAAATTTATTATGTAATTTATTTCTTATATAATTTATTTTGGTTGTTGGCCATCTTCCCACTCCTTTAACCTTGAACCTGTTCTCCTAGCTAGGCAGGTTCCTCACTGGCCTCAAAATAGACCACTCCTTTTCTCCAACACATCACCATTGCTTGTATTGCTTGAAAAAAATGAGTGAATAGTTCTAATCAGACCGAGCCCTACTATCTACTCAGATACAATCAAATACAATGCTTTGTAAAGTCACTATGGAATCTTTGAACATATATAGCCTAAGCTCTGGGGTCAGTTTGCCAAATTCCACTTCTTACTTGCAAACACATTGTTTACTCCCTTTTTTTTTTTTAATTTGCATATGGGCAGGAGGCACCAGGGATCATACTCCAGACCTCCAGCACGGCAGGTCGGAGCTCTGCCTGCTGAGCCACGGCAGCCGCCCGTTTACTCCCTTTAATAACATCTAAGTATTCTTGGCATCAGCCTTTTGACTGGCTGTAGCTTCATACCTAGGATGGTATATTGCTACTCTCTTGATCAAGTACCTCTCGAGTATTATTTTATCACATAAAGAATTTTATCTAATTTCTGTCTCGCTGAACTACCTCAGATTATTGCAATGTCTATTATATTTTATTAACTTGCATACCTACCTATATTTCTGAAGACACAATTCATATTAAATTACTCTCTACCTGAAATAATTCCAGTCTTTTATACTAATTTTATGATGTGACTTCTGAAACTATGCTGGTTCAAAGTACTGTTCTGGTGGATTATGAATAGTCGTTATGAGATTGAGAAATATGAAGATGTGTGGAAATGTAATTATTAGTTATTTTTTTTCTCATGGTGTTTTGGTAAAAGTCAAGCTAGTTTGCTTAGTTTAATGTTGGTTCATAATCAGAGCAATTTGAACCTTGTTGAAACTTTCAACTCAGAGAGATGGACTAAAATACGGAATCAAATATAGTTCCACCCGAGACTAATACCACCACTTAAAGTGTTAAAGCGACCTTTTTCTCTTGATTACATGCTTTCATGTGTTACTTTGAACTTTTCTCCATTTATTTTATTTTTAACAGATATTTGTCATATTTTACATTTGTATTATGTTACGGTGACACAGTTTAAACATAGTAGCAAAATCATACATTTCAGGATGAATTATGTAAAATGTTTTTGAGTCAACTTCTTAAAAATAAACATGTGACAATTTTCTACCAAGAGTCCAGAAACCATTTTAAATGAACCAGGATTTTATGAATCATAACAGTATCCGCAACTGAAAAACATACCATTTATTCATTTACAGACAATGTTTAGAACAAATGTGAATTCTCAAACAGTTTGGATTGGAAACAACTGATCAATGTATAGAGTGGAAATGAGACAATGGGAAGTGGGCTGGGGAAAGAAGAGAGATGCTTACTACTAGGTGAAAGTGAGGTAGAGACGGTCACATTCCCTTGTGATAAGAGTTGAACATTTTGTTCAAATGTACACAGTCAGCTTTTCTGAAACCTAGAACACAATGGGCATTTCAGATCAAAGAGAGGTTAGGTCAAATGTTGAACTATTTGAGACAGGAAATGCTCTGGGCAGTTAATGTGTAGCAATGGGTCTTAACTTCTATTTGTGAGTTCTCTGTCTCTGGTTAGACTGGAGATTGCAATACTTTTGGAGATCTGTTGTAAATTTGATCATATCTTAATGTTTTTTCTTCTTGTGGAGTTTTTACCAGTCTTGGCTCCATTGAATTTTAGCTAACCGAATTGACCACAGATGGCATTTTACTACAAAAAGTTCAAGGGTATATGACTCAATTAATGGAGGTAGATTTGTGGCGCCTCCACATAAAATCCGAGGAATTCTAGAGACCAAGCCAAATCAACCAAGTGAGTTTGAGCCAATGATCAGGGAAAATAACTCCTTAGACCACTGAACTTTACTTGGCATTCAATCCTAACAATTTGATTTATATTGCCTTTATGTTTTTACAAGATCAGAACTCCTTTTTTAATCAAGAAATATTTTTTTCTAATATACTTTGAAGGACAATTACCAGGTTTCTTTAAAATAACTGAGAAAATGTCGGAAAAGATGTCGTGCCAAATTATTCAAGAGAGAGGGTATAGACTTCTTCAAAAGCTCAAACACATCAGATTACCTGCTAGTGCTATATTTTTTATTTGTTTGTTTTGCTTTTCCTGGAGTCCTTCCTTTCACAGGACTCATTGACCAGCTCAAACTGGGAATGGGTTTGTAATCAGGCCTGATGCACAGCTGACACCTGAGGACTTCCTTTCATTTTCCTCCAGTTTTTTTTAAGATCTCATACTTTCCTCAAGCTTGATTTACTCTCTTATTTTGCTGAAATGAGTTGCCCAAGAGTTTCTAAGTATTTTTGAGCTCCATTTACCTAAAATTATTTGCCAATTGTACAAGTGTAGTTGAAAATCATGATGATTTGGAATTTTGAAGATTCTGTCTCATATTTTTCTAGCACCCAATGTTACGGTAGAAAATTGGTTGATATTCTAATACTTCTTCTGTTGTATTTGACCTGTTTCCTATTTTATCCACTCCTTGAGTTATTAGAGATTTCTTTTGATATCTGATGTTTTAAACTTTCCTAATGATAAGTCTTGGAGTGGGCGCATCAGGGAGAATGAGCATCAATCTGGAGACTCATGTTATGGAAAGGTTCTGGTAACCATTTATAATTTTTCACAACTATCTGGAGTTCATTTGATTAGGCATTGTACCTCTTGGACTGATCCCCTAATTTTATCTTTTCTCTCTTATTACCTTTTTTTTTCTGTTTATCAACTTTTGTGCTTTCATGAGATTTCCCTTTCTTTCATTGAATTTTCATTTCCATTATTATACTTTAAGTCCCCAAAGGCTCTTTCTTGTTCTCAGATTGTCCTGTTTCTTTTCCTGCCTTGAGGTCCTTGCCACACTCCTGCCTTTGCATTTCTTGCTACCCCCAAGTGCTCAGCCTCTTCAGGTGTTTGTAGGGCAAATTCATTGTTCTGTGCTGTAACTTCTTCACTTTTAATGTCAGTTACCGCTCCTCTACCTACTTGCCATTTTCTAAATCTTTGTTGAAATCTCTTTCCTCTGTTGTCTCCTCCATTTTCTCTGACTTTGTGAATTTAATTCCTCTTTTGGCACTTTTTTTTTTTTAATTTGCATATGGGCAGGAGGCACCAGGGATTGAACTCCAGACCTCCAGCACGGCAGGTCAGAGTTCTGCCTGCTGAGCCACGGCAGCCGCCCTCTTTTGGCACTTTACTGCCATTTTAATTTTATCTTTGGAATAAGGAGGAACCAATCCACCATTTTTTAAATGGTATAATCTAACTTGAAACAATTTCTGAATGTAACTATGATTTGCTTTTATGTTTCTATATTCTTATCTTCTTGAAACCTGCTTACAATTTTATAGCCATATACTCATGATAGTATAGAAACCTGCTCTTCTCCTGACATATTTGGTATAAGACATGAACTATAGAATTAACATTCTTGGATTGTCTATGTCACAGTACTTCATCTGTTATCTTTTCTTAAGTTAAAAAACCCTCGAAAATGAAAATAATGCCTATTCATGGATATGAGTGGGAAAATGGCCTACAACCTTGAGAATCTTGAGATCCTTCTAGATTCCAGTAGCCCAGTTACATTTTAAAACTTATGTGTTACCTCATAAGGGTAGCTACTTGATTCTGCTCTGTTCAGCTATTCACTACATACCCTTTTACATATATGGAACTGTTTTAAGTTCCAATTGATTCATTTCACAAAAGGAGATTGTCACAGTTCATGGATGGAAGGTCATCTTTAAAACAGTTCAGAATTTCTAGATATGAATATTTTTTTCTAGATTTTCAGGACCTATGTAAATGAAGATGATTTAGATATAAAACTGTTTGTAAATAATTATTACCTGATAAATTTGTAAACGAAAGTGAGGAAAATATCCTAATACCTTGTAGGAACCTGTTTCCTGAGAAGGCCACTCTGAGGATATATGTACTTTTAAACCACCTTTTAACCAACATATTAATAGATAAGAAGACATGTAAAATAATCCCTTGGGCATATGAGAGTTATTTGCAATATCCTGCACTTAGCAGAGACTTCACTCCTTTCTCTCTTGCCCAGAAAAGCATATCTGTGTACAATGATTACATATGCTCAAATTTATGTCTTAAATTGAATCACTTATCTGTTTAGGAAAATAATTGACTGCTTACCTCATATAAAACACAGAAACCAGTTCCAGATGTATTGTTGATCTAAGTGTGAAAGACCATACAATAAAGCTTCTGGAAGAAAATGTAAAAGAATTTCATTACAAACTTGGGAGAGGCAAAAGATTTCTTAACAGAACATTTAAAACACTATCCATACGGGAAAATATTAAGAATTTGGATTGTAACCTAAACTTTCTTTATCAAATGACACTATTAAGAGATTGAATAAGGACAGAGTGGGAGAAAATATTTGTAACATTTATCTGGCAAAAAATGTGACTATAGAGTACTGAAAGAACTCTTAGAAATCAATAAGAAAATACCTGAAATGTAAAAATGGACAAAATGCTTGAATAGGAATTTATAAAAGAGGATATCCATTGGCCAAAATAATTATGAAAAGATACTCAACCTATTAATCATGAGCGAAATGCAGATTAAAACCAAAATGAGATAACTTCACACATGCACCAGAATAAGGCTGCCAGATTTGGCAAATAAAAGTAATAGGACTCTGAGTAATCTTGAGTTTCAGATTAGCAATGAGTAATGTTTTATTACAATCATATGCCAAATATTTCAAATTTAAGTGGAAATTCTATGTTTTATATAGTAACTCGAACCAGAAAGACTAAAATTAAAACTAGTAACAATCCCAAGTGGCAATGTGGAGTAATTGGAGCTTTCACATGTTGCTGGGTGGAGTAATTGATGCAGAGCCACTTTGGAGAACTATTTGGGAACATTTATTAAAGTTGACCATAATGAATCCTCAGACCCAACAATTCCTCCCTAAAAAAATATACCATGCAACATGTACAAGAAAGCTCCCAGCAGCACTCTTTGAATTAAAACCTGTAAAAAAATTAAATAAAGCAGATGCCCTTTAGCAATGTAATGGATAAGTAAATCATTGTATAAGCAGGCAGTGGAATGTCATCCTGCAGCTAGGAAAAGCAAAAGATTGCTATCCTTAACAAGCTCCGTGATTCTCACAAATACAATGTTGAATAAAAAGAGCCACACACAAAATGGTAAATTTTGCATGTTTCCATTTCTCTAGAATCCTAAGACAAGCTTCAATGAGCTGTGGCATTAGCCATCCAGTTAGGTACGACCCTGAGGAGTGTGGTGACTGACAGGAGGCATGGGTGAGGAGGTTTTTTAAGAATGTTTCATTTCTTGATTTGGTTTTGGCTGCAGGGATGTGTTCATTGTAGGAAACCACCAAGCGATACACACTTTTGATTTGTGTGCATTTCTATGTGCATGCTATACTTCTCTAAGTTTGCTTTAAAAAAGTTAAATTAATCACAAATCTAGTAATTTGTTTTTACCTGTGGAAATGTACTTGTGATACATACAAGAGACAACTGATTTTAGCTGGTGAATCGTGACAGTGCATTTGAGGTAACCTGCCATGCACAGCTCTGTGCAGAGCAGCATGTCTCCAGCAGGTTTCCTGCAGGTCTTCATGTCATGCTTGGGAGAGGAAAACCCAAAGCCACTGATGGGGCAGACACTCTCAGCTGCACGTGCCAGCCATGGAGGATACCTGTTCTGCAGGTTCAGGGCATTTGCTGAAATCTTTTTCCTTCACTCTCTGTAAATATTCCCTCTCTGGTCTGCTAGCCCCAGTTCGTGTCCTTTGTATGTCAGTTAGCTGGATTTGACTTTGTTTCTACATTGAAGTATTTCTTCTGCTTATGCCTTCAGCTTCATACTTATTAACTCTTAGCATAATCTGGAGCCTTCCCCATGCCCTGCTGCCACCTATTGCACAGCCATTCTGCTTTTATAAAGTACTGATAAAAGTAAAAGCACTGTAGAGAAGGGAAGTAACTATCTGGCTGTGTGAGTTCCTTTATTTCCCAACAGGAAAGTGAGAAGTTAATATTGGGATTCAACCATTTACTGTTATCACTAACTCTATTTTGAAAGAAAGTTAATGCTTAATGGGTACAGAGATTCTATTTGGGGGAATGGGAAAATGTTACTAAAGGATGGTGTTGATAGCAACAACATTGTGAATGCAATTACCACACTGCATTGTATATTTGGATGTGGCTAAAATGGGAAATCTTGGGTTATATATGTATTATTAGAATAAAAATTTTAAAGACACATAGGATTGTACAATATGAGCAGTGAAGCCTACTGTAAAGTACGGACTACAGTTAATAGTATAATTGTAATATCACTGTTGCATCAATTGTGACAAAATTACCATACTAATGTAATGCAAGGTGTCAATAATAGGAAAAACGGAGTGTGTATGAAGGGGCAGATTTGGAAACTGCATTTTATTCATAATTTTAATAAAAACCTACAACTCTCATAATTAAAAAAATTCAAGTGGGGCATAAAAGCAAAAGGAAAAAGTAGCTACATGGTATACTTCTTAAAATGGGGAAAAAGAAGCAGCAGCAGAAAAAGGAGAAGAGAAAGAATGCAATGTGTCGTTATACTCATAGCGGGCCTGGCTTTTTGTCTGGTTGAAGACAAATTCCTGCTCTCCTGTTGGCTCATCATAAAACGTCTCAGATTTTATATTTTTTTTAATGTAGGAACAGACTTTTCACTTTATATCCTCTCCATGACCTGTTCTTGACCTTCCATAAAGTTTAGTACAAATCCTTTGGAACATTTATCCTTTCATGTCTTGGAAAGAAGGTTTTGGAGTCAACCAGAGTTGGCTTTGTTCCCTGGCCCCTCTGTTGACTATCTGTGCAAACTTAGCCAAGGTGGTCTCTCAGCCTCTGTTAGCTGTGATGTTAAAGATGAGTGTTGATACCTGCGTTTAGAATTATGATTTTATGATATGAACTATGAGGCACTTATGATTTTGCTTGGAGTGCAACATACTTTCAAAAATTCTAGTTCCTGCCCTTCTCCCTTTCTTTTCCCTTCCTACCCTTACTTTCATCACTTAGTGGATCATTCCTAAATTAGTTGATCAAAGGTCCAAAAGTTCATTGATTAGGTGTACATATTAAACATTACGATGTACATATCTGCTTGAATATGCATTGTCTAGAACAGTGTCTTCTAATGAATCACATTAGATTCATTGGATTCATTCATTCACCGTGTAGGAAATGTGCAAATTACAGCTGAATAAAATGATGAGAGAGATAGTCAAAAGATGGACTGGATGGCAGATAAGGGCATGTTCCTGGGAGCAAGGGGGAGAAAGAGAGAGAGAGGGGAGGAGAGGTGAAGGGAGAGAAGCAGAAGGGAGGGGAGGGTTAGTGTCAAAAGGTAAACCAGTGAATTTCTTTCTAAATCTTCTTGTGAATCTTTCTAATATAGTATAAAACAAATCTCCTTAACTTAACGTTTCCTCCAAATGTTCTCTTTTTGTTCTCTCTCTCTATAAGAGAAACAAATAGAAAAGTTATAAATGTATAACACATATTTATTTGTTGAATAAGTTAAATGAATGCAGTAATGGCCAGTGTGACATAGAAAGAGTGTGAGTTTGGGACAGGCAGATCGGATCTAAATTCCTGATGCACTCTCATTAGCTTTGTGATGCTGGGAAATTTAATTTAGTTAAATTCCCTCAGACTCAGTTTCCTAATGTGTCAAATGGAGATAACAATATCTATCCTGTAGGATTGCGGTGAGGATGAAGGCACTGCTCATAAGAATTTTCCCACATTACTTAGTGGTATTTCTTACTGCTACCGTTACCTCCTGAGTTGTACGTCTCATCCAGAAAGCCTAGTCTATGTCTCACAGTCACCACAGAACTATTTTTCTCCTATTCACAGGGACCAGAGACCCATGATTTGACTTCCAAATATGACATCAGCTGTTTTCCAGATAAGCATGCTCCCCCTGCCCCTTGCTGCTTTCTTGGGTCCACCCTTGCTGCCTTCTTCCAAAATGAGAGTCCTTGGAATCACAAGCCTCCTGCTTCTCACCCATTAAGAGTTACATGCTCAGTCTTCAGTGGGTAATTGGTAATTCTGCTTTTTTATATTCAGCTTTTGTACCCTTGGCTCAATGAATTTTACTGCAAGTAAAATTTATTGTCACTTCTGTTTGGTCACCCAATATAAAATTTCCTTAGGCTATTTAGATCAGATGTGTACATGCTATATTTTGTGTGAATAGGTTGTAGTTTGTTTTTGAAACTTAGCTTTTTTTTAATGGCTGAGCCACATCTTCTATCACATTATTATAGGTTTAAGTTCCATAAAAATTGTGGTATTGTAAACAAAATTTTTCTTAAGATAGTACAACTTTTTCTCAGAATATATATCTCCCTAGCTGAAATATTTTGTTGTATTTGACCAAAAAAATGTTTCTGGAATAATTTCTTTGTTTCTTCTCTCTCCTTTTTTTTGGCACAACAGTTGTTACCTTGTAGATTTTTTCTTTAAAGACTTTATAGATTTTTTCCCAATTACGTATAGCTTTTCTTTTAAACACTCCTGCCTCCCTCACCCGATCCCCTCACCCTCAGTAAGCTCTAATTTGCTTTTTATCTCTGTGAATTTGTTATTTCTTATCATCTCTAATATGTGACATCATACAAATTTTGTCCTTCTGTTTCTTGTTTATTTTACTGAGCATGTTTTCAAGGCTTTTCTGTGTAACAGCATGTCTCATAACTTTATTTAATATTCCATCACATGTATGTACCACATTTTGTTTATCCATTCATTTACGTTTGTGTTGTTTCCAGTTTTGAGCTATTGTGACTAATACTGCTATAAGTGTTGGTGTATAGTTATCTGTGTGCAAAGCTGTTTTCACCCTCTTTGGGTATGTACCTAGATGTGGGATGCCTGCAGTCAAATGATAATTCTATATTTAACTTTTTGAGGAGTTGCTGTATTGTTTTCCACCATGGCTAAGCCATTTTATATTTCTACCAGCAATGCACTAGAATTCCAATTTCTCTGCATCCTCTTCAGCACTTATTTTCCTTTTTTGTTGTTGTTTAATAGTAGACATCTTTGTGAGTGTGCAGTGGTATCTCATTGTGGTTTCAATTTGCATTCCCCTAAGGCTAATGATATTGAACATCTTTTCATGTGCCCATGGCCATTTGTATATCTTCTTTGGAGAAATGTCTGTTCGCATCTTTTGATTATTTTATAATTAATTGTCTTCCTTACCTTTTATGTGATGAATTGTAAGAGAACTTCATATATTCTGGATATTAAACTCTTATCTGATATACGGTTTGAAACTATTTTCTACCATTATGTAGGTTATATTTTTACTTTCTTTTCAATGTCCTATTATGCGCAAAAGTTTTTAAATGTGATGAAATCAAATTTGCCTATTGTTTCTTTTGTTCCTCATGCTTTTGGTATCATATCTAAGAATCTGTTGCTAAATCCCAGTGTGTTGGTTGGGAGCGATATGAAATCATGATCTGAAACTTAACCTGTTCCTATGTAAGTAGGACTTTTGGACAAAATTATTTCAGTTAAGGTGTGTTTCAACTCAATCAGTATAGGTCTTAATCTTATTCTTGGTGCCTTGATAAGTAGTGTAAATTTCAGACACAGACAAAGTCACAGTAAGCCAAAAGATGATGATGGTCAATGGAACCCAGAAGGGAAGGGCGGCCCAGAAGTGGCCACCATGTGCATTGGCATGTGGCAGAGGAGCGCAAGACCGAGGCTCACAGGCGGTCACCCCCAGAACACCAGTCTCCAAGGAGAAAGAATTGCCATGATGAAACCTTGATTTGGACTTTTTCCTAGCCTCAGAACTGTGAGCCATTAAATAGACATTGTTTAAGCCAACCCTTTGCATTGTATTTGCTTTATCAGCCAAGGAAATTAAGCACCATGTCATGATGATTTGCCCCTATGTAATCTTCTAAGAGTTTTAGATCTTATTTAAGCCTTTGATCTATTTTTAGTTGATTTTTGTATGTAGTGTGAGTATGTGGATATCCAGTTTTCCCAACACCATTTGTTGAAGAGACTATTTTTTCCCCACTGTCTTTATTTAGCATTCCTGTGGACCACTTTCTGGACTTTTAATTCAGGTCCTCTGATCCATTTGTCTATCTTTGTGAGTGTAACACTGTTTTGATTATTGCCACTCTGTAATATAATTTGAAATAGGGAAATATGAATCCTTCAATCTTATTCTTCTTTACAAGGTTGATTTGGCTATCCAGGTTTCATTGCAGCTCCATATAAATTAGCTATAAGTATTGGTATACACCATATCTGTATACACAATTTTTTTTTCCATTTCTGCAAAAAGGCTGCTGGAATTTCAATAGGGATCACATCAAATTTGTATATTGCTTTGGGAAATGTTGACATATGAACAATGTTAATTCTTTCAATCCATGAACATGGGATCTCTTGCCATTTATTTAGGTTTTCTTTAATTTTTTTTTCAGCAGGGTTTTGTAGTTATCAACATTCCATCTTTTGTATCCTTAGGTAAATTTATTCCTAGATATTTGATTCTTTTAGATGCTATTGTAAATGGAAATGTTTTCTTAGTTTACTCCTCACATTATTCATTGCTGGTATATAGGAGCACATTTTTTTTTGGCACTGGTCATATAGCCCACCACTTTGCTGAATCCATTTCTTAGCCTAATAGTTTTCTTGTGGATTCATTTGGGTTTTCTAAATATGAAATCATGCATCTGCAGATAGAGAGAGTTGTACTTCTTCATTTCTATTTCATTTATTTTTATTGCTTAATTGCTCTAGGAAGAACTTCTAGTTAAATATTGAATAGAATGGTGAAGATGGGCCCCTTTGTCTCTTAGGAGGAGAACTTTATGTTTTTTGTTTTTTTTTTTTACCATTGATTATGATGTTAATTGTGGGTTTTTCAGAAATGGTCTTTCTCATATTGAGAAAGTTCCCTTCTCTTCCTAATTTTAAATTTTTTATTTTTATCCAAAAGGGTGTAGGATTTTGTTGGATCCCTTTTCTGCATCTACTGAGCTTATCATGTGGTTTAGTTCTTTGACTCTATTTGTGTAGTGTATTACATTGTTTGATTTTTGTGTGTGAAACCAGCCCTGCATTACTGGGGTGAATCTTACTTGGTTAAGAAACATAATATATATATATATATATATATATTTTTTTTTTTTTCACATAGGCAGGCTCCAGTAATCAAACCTGGGTCTCTGGTATGGCAGGTGAGAATTCCGCCACTGAGCCACCGTTGCCCGCCCTGTGCATAATCTTTTTAATGTGCTGTTGGATTTAGTTTGTTGCTAACTTGCTAAGGATTTTTTGCATCTATATCAGGCTCTAAGAACTTGTCTTCAAGCTCAGAGGCACTAGTAGTAATTGAGAAGCCCAAGTTTCATCTTCATGAGTTTCCTTCTCTAAGTCCCTTAAATTTCAATAACATCAACTTATTCTCTTTGCTTCCCCCACCTTAAGAATATTAGCTGCTTCCTGCAGTTGTTACTTCCCTGGTACCTTAGAATTTCCTTTTTAAACTTGGCAGTTACTAGTTAACAATTTTATATGTAGTTAACACCTCAGTATATTAAACATTTGTTCCCCTTTTAAATAATTATTATCATTTCTTTTTCATGCCTGGACCCTGACTGTGTACCTAGAAATAGGCAGGAGCAGAAAACATGGACTTATTTTCTTTTCTGAAAAGTGTAGTGTCAACTACAGAAAAGGCCAGGTCACTGACATTTATTAATGGGCAAAACCCTTTTATTTTGATTCAGATTTAACAGCTAGAGACATGTAAAATATTATAGTGTAACACCTTTTAAACTTGAAACGATTAGGTTGTTTTACAGGCCAGAACATTTTTCGTCCACTTTGAAAGACATTAAAATTTGATGGTTTGGTTAAAGAGGAAATCACAAGTGAAATTAGAAAATACCTTGAGGCAAATAAAAATAAAAATGCAACATATCAAAACTTATGAGATGTAGTGAAGGCCGTGGTGAAAAGGAAATTTATAGCTTTAAATGCTTACATTAAAACTAGGAAGAAGCAGATAGAACTTCCAGGGAAGATGGCGGAGTAGAGAGCCCCAGGACTCAGTCCTTTTCTGAAAGAACTAATGGACAGGCAGAACTGTCTGAAACAACCATTCTGAAGATCAGAGGCCAGGAGAGCAGGTGCAGCGTCAAGAATGGGAAAAGGGGGCTGAGAAATTGCAGTAAAGCACTGTAACTGCTCTGCGGAAGCTGCCAGTGTCCATCCCCCACTCTCGAGGCAGGCTGCCTTGGGGTCTGGTCCCTGGCTGGCTGCTATAGGCAGAAAAGAATATGGAAGTGCTTTTCCCCCAGGAATGGGTTGGGAGTGGTCACAGCTGAGCATGCATCAAGATTTTTGATTGGCAAATTCTAATCTCTGGGACCCAGCTCCTAGCTGATGTGGCAGTCTGACCAAGACAGGGATAGCTGTGGCCATTGTTCAACTCAGCTGAGGCATTTCAGGGTCAGAGACAAACAGGGCCTCCTTAGGGCAGTGGGGAGCAGTTTGCTGAAGGGCACCGATTGCTGGGCAGGACAGAAAGGTGCAGCTTTGAGGAGGAATCAAATGCCTTTAGGTGTCTTTCTTGACCTTCTCCCCAGGATTCTCTTAAGCTGGTCTGTGCCCCTTTGTGGGTCCTTGACTCTATTTTAGCTGGAAATACTGACTTGGGAGAATCCTCTCTGGGGTGACCATCCTCCCAGAATTTTCCTTTCAGGCAAAAGTAGCTAGAGGAAACAGAGAGTCTAAGAAAATTAGAGAGATGAAAGAAAAGCAAAAAGAGCTGATCACAATTCCCAGAAAAGGAGCAGAGGAAAGGAAGCTTTTTCCTGGGGGTGAAACAATTACACAAATAGTGCAGTCTTAAAAATTGTACAGCATATCCAGGGCAAGAATTAGATGAAGAAAAACTAAAAAATCTGATCAGTTATACATGGATAACTCCTAAGGTCTAGAATAAACTGAACCAAGTAACAAAGAAGAGCTTAACACAAGGCCAAACAACAATGAAATCTTAGGTAAGAGAGAGAAGTAGACCTTCAGAGTAAACTCATCAAGATAATCAGACACCCAGAAATCAGCAAAAAATACAAACCATACTAAGAAACAGGAAGATATGACCCAGTTAAAAGAACAAATTAAAATGTCAGAGGAGACACAGACTTTGGAACAACTCATCAAAGATGTTCAAAGATGTTCAAACAAATACCATAAGTCAATTCAAGGAGATGAAGGAAATTATGGCAAAGGAGATAAAGGATATTAAGGAGACACTAGCAATGAAAGTGTTCAAAAATTGATTGTGGTGATAAATTTACAACTGTATGATGATAATGTGAACCATTGATTGTACACTTTGGATGATTATATGGTGTGCTGGTTTGAAAGTATTTTGTAGCCAGAAAGCCATATCCTTTAATGCTGATTCAATATTGCAGGGTGGAAACCTTTGATTAGATTGCTTCCATAGAGATTGACCCACCCAATTGCGGGTGTGGCCCTTTAATTAGATGGAGATGTGACTCCACCCATTCAAGGTAGGTCTTGATTAGTTTACTTGAGCCCTTTAAAAGGGAGACATTGTGGAGAAAACAGTTGCTTCAGAGCTGACAGAGATGCAGATATTTGGAGATGCTTGGAGTGCTGACAGAGAGAGCACACACCTAGGCATGGGTGTTTGGAGATGCAGAGCCCAGCAGATGTTGCCATATGTCTTCCTGTGAGATGCTAAGAATGCCAGAACCCAGTGTCCCAGAGGAGCTAAGTGAAGGCCCACAGATGCTTAGAGAGGAAACCATTGGCATCAGAAGCTGGAAGCAATGGGACCAGAACAAGGAGCAGCAGACTCCAGCCATGTGCCTTCCCATGTGGTAGACATCAGCCTTTCTTGAGTCAAGGTATTCTGTCTTTGTTTGGATATTTGTATAGCCTTAGAACTATAAATTTGTAACTTTTTAAATTCCTTTTTAAAAAGCCATTCCATTTCTGGTATATTGCATTCCGGCAACAATTAACAAACTAAACATACAGTCTGTGAATACATCTAATAATATTGCATAAAAAAGAAGACACTGGATGATCTAGAGAAGAATTTAAAAGTATAAGAAGAAGCCTGGCAAATTATGGCAATGAAAGCACAATAGAAGAGACTAAAAATACTCTAGAGGAATACAACAGTGGGTTTGAATAGACAGATGAAAGAATCAGCGAACTAGAGGACAGGTTAAGCGCTTTGATACTTCAAAGGGCTATATGAAATTTAATGGCTTAGATAATGCATATCCATCCTGGTAAGGAATTTTAGTCCCAGAGCACTGAGAGGCATGTTAAAAATAACTTTTACTCTGAAATTTTACATAAACCCCTATCCATGAAAAAAACACAGGAAATAGAGTCTTTTGATCAAGGCATTTCTAAGGGTAGTGTTGCCCAGAAACTGATTATTGTCAACTAGACACTATAGTAATAGGATAAAAAAAAAAAGATATAATCTTGCAGAAAGGAGAAACCAGAGAAAGTAATTCTTTAAGTATTAGCAGGAAATAGTACAGAAAAAAATGTTTAATTAAAGAAAAATCATCTATAAATGGGAAACAGAGATTAAAAAATGAGAAAATACTTATTATACTTATTAGTAACCATTCAGATTTGGAGTACATTTCACTTCTGAAAAAGACATGATGAAGCAACATAGGGGCTTCTGAGGAGTTTTGTTTGGGTTTTGCTTTTATTGCTTTGGAGGAAGGGACAGAGGAGGGATAATGAATGTGAATTTGCAGTTGTGATTATCCATTATGGTTTTTAATCTTTCTATATCAGTATATAAATATATATATATCTCACTCTCTATATATTAAGTGAAAAGAAGTTTAATCTCTAATTTCCTTTCTTAAATCTTTAATCTTTAATACTATTCTAATTTTTTTAATTTTAATCTGTGTTGTCAGGTAGTTTCCTACTTTTTTCATTTCTAAGAGGAGTATATTTCACATATTACTACAAAAAACCTGGGAGTGGAGAAATATAGAAATAAAAAGATGTGAAAATAATAAAAATATTCATATAGTAATACAGGTGCTTTATAAAATCTTAAATGTTGGGAGTCTTTTGTAAGGCCAATCTTCTCATTATTAATTTCTTCTCAGTTCTCCCTATCCAGTGAGATGTGTGAGTCTCTGAAAAGCTGCATCCGTGGTTTAAATAATTCTGGGACAATTGTATAGCAGTATTTGCAAAGTGGATTTCTAATTAACTTATTTTTAATTGCTAACAAATTCCAAATTACAGATTTCACCCATTCCTTAATATAGCACACAGAGAGAAGGGACCATATGCTTTTTAAGATTTAGATGGTGCTTAAATCCTTCTATGACTGCAGCTTATCCCTGTCCCAAAATCAGACTGAGGGAAGGAATGAGTCAAAAGGGCCAAAAGAGAATGACTAGTCAAGAGGGTATGAACTATTCATTGTCTTGTGTTCTTGTCGCTAAACTGTTAATAATTCCAAAGGGTTGGTTTCCAGCTTCAAATTATCAAGAAACCCTGCCCATGTTTTGGAAATCATCATGGTAGCCTGCAATATGAATGCAGGGCTCTAAGCATCTGGAAATGTGTACATGAATACAAGGCTCTATGTGGCATGACCACCAGCAGCTTATCTGAAACAAGAAAGCAATGCATTCTACTTACTTGAAGCTTTTGAGATTTACTAATTCTATTAAATGAGATTATTAATCATCTATATAGTCCATATGCTTGCATCTAGAAGTAGAGGTTTCAGATCTATAAGTTTATAAATATTAAGTAAGTTATACATTCCCCTATTTGTTTCTTTGCTTCTTTATTAGTAAAAACAACACAGAAGAAAGCTGAGAAATAAAGGAAGCTCAGCTGCAATCCCAGAAAACAATCTGTTATCATTTTGTTTATTCTTTTTAGGTCACTTTTACTCATTCACATATTTATATATTCTCACATAATGGTAATCTTCATGACAATACAATTTTCCTGCTATAATTATTTAACTATTCATTGTTGTTAGAAAGCAAGGCTTCCTTTGATTTGTACTAGGAACCAGGCATGATCATGGTTTTACAGTTCTTTTTTATTTGAGAAGTTGCATGTTTACAGAACAATCATGCATAAAATACAGGATTCCCACAGACTGCCCCACCACCAATACCTTGCGTTAGTGTGGAACATTTGTTACAATTAATGATAGCACATTTTCATAATTGCACAATTAACTAAAGTACATGGTTCAATACAGGTTTCTCTGTTTGTGTAGCATAGTTCCATAAATTAAAAAAAAATTATTGTTATCAAATATACAACCTAACATTCTCCCTCCCTTTTTTTTTTGTATGCTGTATAGTGGGGTCACATTTCATTATTTTTCCATGTGAGTATCCCATTATTGTAGCGCCATTTGTTGAATTTTTTTGTTTGTTTGCGTGTTTGTTTGTTTTGAGAAGTGCGTGGACCGAGAATCGAAGCCGTGTCTCCTGCATGGCAAGCAAAAATTCTACCACTGTACTACCCTTGCACCCCCATTCCCCCTTTTAATCATATTAAGATATATATTTCAGTGCTTACAATTTTTAATTCTTTTTAAAGACAGCAAGTTAAAAGGCTTACATGGGTATGAAGCTATAGCTTGGAACTCATTAATGCAGTAATCTAGTTAACCAAAATAATAAAAAGGCAGAATTGCTAATGTATTCTTTAGCTGAGCTGGTGCTCTCTTAAAAAAGTCCTTCATAAAATGAAGAGAAAGAGCCTGAGGCACTTCAGGGGATTTTACTTCCTGACCCCAATTTTTCTAACTTGGGAGTTTCTCCTTTGCTCAGTGGAGAACCCTGGGTAAGTGTAATGCGTGACCAACATGGAAAATGAAATGACGGTAGTGGTGAGCTCTGAAATCTGTGGATGTTTTTGGTCAGCATACTAGCGGGTTCAATGAACGCACGTAGCACAAAGTGGGCAAGGAAAATGTAACAAAACCAAGAAATTCCAGAGAAAGTAGGGACAGCACAGAGTTACAAAAAGATCTGAGTTCTTTCTTCAGAGACAATTAGCTTTCATGATCAGAGTGGTGTAAATGGAAGATAAGGAAGAAGAGATTATTGGTTGCATTTTGGCACCTCCAACTGCCAATTAAATATTAGAGTTTGTGGAAAAGTATATCGAATCTAAGTAAGAAAAATGAATTCCAAATCAGTAGGGAGTATTTAAAACAGACATTTGGCTACTTCCGAGTGACCTAGAACCAACGAAATCTGCTTTTGTCAGTTGACCCAAGCTGCCAAAATATTATTTCAATGATTTTATTGGCCAGTTACAACTCTGAGTTAAGTATAAACATATAAACTCATTTAACCTCAGTCTAGTCTTATTTATAATATATCTATGGATTAAAAAAAAACGCATATTTTCTGGTCACTGCATATATTTTTTAAGATAATTCCCTTGTTGGCTAGATTTTTCCAAGAAGGGTTTCCACGGATTTTTGAGAATAGACGTAAAACTACCCACAATATGGGTCATTATTAAGATATTCTTCTTGATCATCCATTTCCAAAATAAAATTTGAAACTTAGTTGGACCTCCTGTACCATGGTGTTGCCATGTATTCTAAAACCAAATTACGTTATCACCACAAATAAAACATTCAATAAAACAGCTGCCATGGAAAACTGATTTTGAATGGGACATTGCAGGGTTTGGTGTTATCTTTAGCATCAGCATGAAATAATCCTTGAGTTCCACTGGTGTAGCACTCTATCTGGCACTTTTTATATTCATTTTGTATTTTTAAATGATTTTTGTGTGGATTAAGTTAGTATTATTTAATACGATACTAAGCAACACCACTTTGTTATTTAAGCGAAATTTCAACTAAAATATTTTTCTATTAAAATGAATATTTTTTTAATTCAATTGATGGTACAAAAAAGGTATTTGAAGCCAACTGAAAAGACTTGTGAATTTAAATTGGACTCATACGGGAAGGCCCTCTGTTGAGGTAACGTTTCTCATCTCTCCTGAAAAAATGCAAGGAGCAGATCACTTTTGTGCCACACGCACCCTTGTCTGTGTTTTGACACGCAGGGGTGGACAGTCCAGGGATTTGGGCATTTATCCTCTGTGCCGCTCTGTGATGGGAAGTCAGAGAGCCAGGACTGAGCCCGTCAGTGACAAAGGGCTGTATGTTTTATTTTCTCTTTAACCGTGGGATAAAATTATGCATTTAAGAGCTTGCTCTTTAAGGGGAAGTGGGGAAGGCAATGATAGAAGTCTTCCTGTACATTTTCTGTACCCGTTCAGATTATAAGCAAGTCATTTTCTCATTGGTCTTTTCTTGTAGTATTACTACAGATACTCATTTAGATTTAGATGTGCAGTAACTCACACTTTAGACCCCTTATTGTGTATCAACCTCTATTTCAAGGACTTCATCTGAATTACACAGGGAGTATTGTTATCCCCTTTTGTAGGTGAAACATCTGAGTCTCAGCTTGAAAAATGAACCAGTTCATGGTCACACAGCCAGTAAGTGGCAGAGTTCCATGCAAACCCAGGTGGGCTGCATTAAGAGTCCAACTGCTTACTCATCATGCTACAGTAACCCTATGATGATCATGATTATTTGGTAGTTTGTCCCTATGTCACAGGGTTTTTTATTTTTAAAGCTGGATTCTTCTAGCTGTTGCTTTAAAGGAGTTTAAAAAAAAAAAAGAAACTTTATAAGTCCTGGTTCAATCTCCTAAACAGAAAAAAAGCATGAAATATCCAAGGATGTCTGAAAGTTGTACACTTCTCAAGAGACTTCCGAAGTCCTTAAGAAGCTACAATTGAGAAGAGAATATGAGTGGGCAAGTATGGTACTTACCGGTGGCCTAGCCCTACAGAGAAAGGGACAGTTCCTTGATTTCTTAGTGGAATAGTAACTAGGAATCAGAACTTGGCTAAGTGCTTTCACTGTGCTAGGAACTTTTATACTAGCGCATCATTATTTGTTCATTGTAATTTGCTTTTTTTATAGATGAGACAGCAGAGGCCTAGGAGATAAGCGATTTGTCAATTCTTAACACAGCTCATTAGCGGCAAAGCCAGGATTTGAACCCCATGAACTTGAGTCCAGAGCTTATACTTTCAATGATAGTACCAAAATATTTCACAGTGTATCTCTGGCTCAAAAAAGATGGAAGGTGACGTAGCACACTTTGATCCACCGGGAACTTGCTGCTTCATAAGCCCTGGAATGTCCCACCCTTAGAAGAGTTGTATTTCAACAGTGGTGTTGGCAACGGTAGGAAATAGGAGGCCACCATCCTTACGTGATTTTTTTACAGACTGGTGTATCAGGAGAAGGAGGGAAGCCTATATGGAAACTCTCCTGGAACTCTCTTCACCAAATCTGGGGAGAATGTGGACAGAAATGTAGCAGATGGTGGCAAATAGCCAAACACCAGTATTAATGCTATGTGCTTCATTTGTATCCACTAATGTGCTTCATTTGTATCCACTTGCTTGCTCAGTCTAAGGCTTGCATTATCAGATACCCTTCCAAAATACAAATTAGCAGTTTTATTTGTCTCAGAGTAAATGAATTCCACAAGGAGAACCCCCTAGTTAGATAAAACCGTATCACTAGGGAGAGAAACCTCAAGGGGATGTAGACCAAAAGACATTGAGTTCCTCTTTGTTTTCCTTTTTAGGTAGGAATGGCATATTTTGCAAATATTCCTCCCTAATTAGGAAGGCATTACCACTTCTCTTTGGATGACATCCTCTCCCCCCGACTCCCAAAATTTCCTAAGAAGGTGTACTTGGCTGTTCCTGCTTGTCTTTTGTTGTCATTCTCAGAGGCTGTGATCTTCCCTTGATCTGGGCCAGTTTTTTGGCCCTGTCATTTAAGATGCATGCCTGTGATAGAGTCCATGAAAGCATTTAGTGTAATACCTGATGCACAGCCTTGCACAATTCCAGATTTCTTTGTGCAAGAATGGTCAAGACAGTGATCTGTTTGGCAGCATGTATCTCAGAGCTGTGTTTGCCTAGAAAGCATGAAAACATTTTATGTTTTTATGTTTATTTTAAGGTGGCTTTGGGAAGTTTGCTGGAAAGTGTGAAGGGATTTAAAGCCTCAACCCACCTCTCCAAAATTAATGAGAGCATTCTCACCAAGGCTAGTATTTCAGAGTTTGTTGAGATTTCTTTGAGCAGTTCAATGTGCTCTGAGAGCTCTAAATTACAGGATTTAACAAGTAGCATGAAAAGAATGGATTCTAGTTTACTAAATTGCTTAAAGCTGATGCCATAAAATAGACTGGCTTTTTTTTTTTATTTATTCACCATCACGATCATTTCTTAAAACATCTGCATCAATTCAGAAAAAGCAATAAAAAGAGAACAGAAAAAAATCCATACATACCATACCCCTTACTCCTCTCCTTCATCATCGATCACCAGCATTTCAATCTACTAAATTTATTTTAACATTTGTTCCCCCTATTATTTATTTATTTTTAATCCATATGTTTTACTTGTCCTTTGATAAGATAGACAAAAGGAACCTCAGACACAAGGCTCTCACAACCACCCTGTCACATTGCGACAGCCATATCATCATACAATTATCTTCAAGAAACATGGCCACCAGAGCACAGTGCCACATTTTCAGGCAGTTCCCTCCAGCCTCTCCATTACATCTTAACTAAGCAGGTGATATTTATTTAAGGCGTAAGAATAACCTCCAGCATAACCTCTTGACTCTGAAATCTCTCAGCCACTGACACTTTATTTGGTCTCATTTTACTCTTTCCCCTTTTGTTCGAGATTTTCTCAATCCCTTAATGCTGAGTCCCAGCTCATTCTAGGATTTCTGTCCCATGTTGCCAGGAAGGTCCACACCCCTGGGAGTCATGTCCCACTTAGATAGGGGGAGGGCAGTGAGTTTGCTTGCTGTGTTGGCTGAGAGAGGCCGCATCTGAGCAACAGACGAGGTTCTCTTGGGGGTGACTCTTAGGCCTAATTTTAAGTACGTTTAGTCTATCCTTTGTGGGATTAAGTTTCATATGAACAAACCCCAAGATTGGAGGCTCGGCCTATTACTTTGGCTGTCCCCACTGCCTGTGAGAATATCAAGAATTCTCCACTTGGAGAAGTTGAATTTCCCCCCTTTCTCTCCATTCCCCCTAGGGGACTCTGCAAATACTTCCCTATTCACTTTTCAAATTGCTCTGGGATTTATCTGGGCATCACTCTGGACAAACCTTCAAAATCTCATGTCCTACGCAAGGTTCCTAGTAATGGACTAGTCAGGACTAGTCCACATAAGTTATAATAGGAAATGCACTAGTCAAAATATAAATTTTGTACCAAATAAACATTTTTGCTTGTCTCACACATACGTTAAAATTTCAAAATATTAATTACCATCTATTTTCAGCACCCTGCATTATTGACATTCCTTTGTTCTTCCTCGTGCAGAAACATTTTTAAATTTACACATTTAGTCGCTATCATTATACACTTCAGGCATTCCAAGATTATACCATCTCAGTCTTTATTGTCTCATTTGTGCCCCCAGGCCTCCTCCCTCTGTCATTCTCACATTCAGCTGAATGTGGACTGGCTTTTAAGAACGGGGATTTATTAACTTATAAGCTTACAGTTTTGAGACCGTGAAGTGTCCAAAATGAATTCAACATCAAGACAATGCTTTCTTCCTGCAGTCTGGCTCCTGGCAGTCCTGGAGTCCTCTGTCACATGGCAAGGCGCATGGTGGCATCTGCTGGTCTCTCCCTTCTCTTCTGGGTTTCCTTACTTTCAGCTTCTTGCAGCTGTGGCTTTCTCTCTCTCTGTTCATTCTGTTTAGAAAGGACCCCAGTAAAAGAAAGAAGACCAATGCTGGGCCATGCCTTAACTGACATAACTTAACGAGAAGATCCTATTACGATAGGTTTACTACCCACAGGAAAGGATTAGCTTTAAGAACATGATTTTCTGGGGACAGATCCAAATGATCATAGGGTGATAAAAGATATATTGTTTAATTTTCAGTTAATGGAATTTGAGGTATCTCTCCTATCCCCCACCCTTTTTTTCCCTAACAGGAAAGTAGAGCAAGAACTTAAATGATGTGGCTTGCTATTTACTCTCTGCTTGTTAATATTAGTAAAATACTTTATGGTCATGGCAGAAGTATTCCTTCTACACAGTTGACTGTACATGAGAGTCAGACATGTAATTTTTTAATGTGGATTTGCTGTACCTAGGGATTTGCTGGGATTAGCTTCCTGAACAAAGCTCTTTTGCTTTGTTCTACAGAAGAAGGGCTTTCTTCTATGAAAGAAGGGCTACTGGATTATAATGAAGAAAATTTTAACTTCTCTTGATGCACTTTCCAAAAGAATTGTTTCAATTTGCTATGCTTCCAGCAGCCTGTGATTGCTCTAGTTTTAGCCCACGATGGCTAGGATTTGGGCGTAACTTACTATTCATGCCGTCATTCACCAGATATTTGTGCCAGCACTCTTCTAGGAGTTTGGGAAACATCAGTGAGCAAAAACAGATTAAAACAATTGCACTTGTGAAGAGAGAAAAAAATTATTTAGTATCGTTCAAAATAGGTCATGAAATTATTTTCAGTTGACATTCTTTTAATCACTAGTGAGGATGGAGAATTTCCCATATTTTATGTACTATTTGCATTGCTTTGTGTTTTAGTTTTCTGCTCATGTAACTCAGAGCAGTCTCCACAAGCCACTCTTCAAAGCAGAAATTCGGCTATCGTACCCTAAATAAATCACTCCATATTTTAGGGAAGCAAGGACTCTCAATAGTCATCTTGGTTTCTTATGACCTGGTACAGCATTGCACTTTAATGTATGTGGTGGCACAGATTTCTGGTACTGCCTCACATCTAAACATCACTTCCTGGAAAAGGTGTCTCAAGGCAGTGTAATAGGGACTATTAGCAGCTACAGCTGTCACCCACCCATAGAACCCACTCAGGAAGTTGCCATGCCCTGTTTGGTCAGCTAATAGAACTCATCCAATACTTGGTGTGGATTAAATAGTTGATGCAGACTTCAACTGTTTAACAATATCCGCTTTTGCTGCCATTTCCTGCTACATTTTTTACTTGTGTTGAGTCAACAAGTTGTCATGTTAGATGGGCTTGTGCTTTTCCCCCAGTGAGTCATATTATAATCTGGGTGTGTCTTAGAGGGTGAGTGCAGTGCCTGAAAAGCCTGTAATCACAATCTGTACTGAGTGAAGCTGGCAACAATTCCTTGTCAGAAGATTTTGCTTCAGATGATTTGGCTGTGCGCACTCAAAGAATAAGGAACAGCGCCCAGGGCACACAACGCAAACATGGGTACTGTGTATATCATCGTTTTAATGACGGGAAAAATGGAAATCACTCTAGGGACCTGTAGTCACGTTAAGGTGGATGATTTTGTGCTATACTTCTCTTAATCTTAAGCATCCCTAAACACACACAGACACACACACACACACATTTTATGGAGGAACGAGTCCAAGAAAAATATCAATTGTGGTCCCTGCAATTACTTTCTTGCAGAAATACAGTGGCTGTCCCATGATAAATCTCCTGCAAAGTCCAAACAAAAGATTAAAATGTAGAATCTAAATCTACTCCCTAAAAAGATTTTGAGAGATGTGTCCACACATCCATAGTATAGTTGAAGAGTATAAATAGTATAGTAGAACGTTCATGTTTGTTTGTTTTGCAATAGAGAGCGATCTTTTTAAAATAAAAAATTGATATTGTCTCAGTCCAGCCCCATATCTTGACACTTTCCAACCTGCACCTATGTCCAACTACCTGTGTTCTCTGTTGTACCCCTAATTTCCTGGAACTGCACACTTGTTTCTTCTGCCTATGGAAATACTTTGTACTTTCTTCTCTGGATAGATAACTTCTGATTTTCTCAAGTATGAACACTTCTAGAAAGGTTTTTGTAACCCTTTCCTCCTCTCTGTCCCCGTCAGTTAAGTGATGACATAGCATTGTATAGTATTTATTATATCACACTATATTTTAGTATTTTATTCCTTGTCTCTTTCCCTCATTACCCTGAACAACCTCGTGCTGGTTTGAAATGATTTGTGTACCCTAGAAAAGGCGTGTTTTAATCCTAATCAACCTTGTGGGAGAAATGGTTTCTTCAAATCCCTATTCAGTACTCTATGTTGGAAACTTTAATTAGCTTATCTCCATGGAGATGTGACTCAATCAAGTGTGGGTATTAAACTGGATTAGGTGGAGACATGTCTTCACCCATTCCAGGTGGATCTTGATTGGTTTTACTGGGATCCTTTAAAAGAAGAAGCACTTTGGAAAAAGCTAGAGAACAACAAGAGAGAAAGCCATGAGATTCTAGGAGAGCAGAGAATGCCACAGAACTACAAAGCAGAGTCCACCAGCCAGCGACTTTTGGAGATGAAGAAGAAAAATGCCTCCCAGGGAGCTTCATGAAACAAGAAGCCGGTAGAAAAAGCTAACAGACTTCATCATGTGCCCTTCCAGCTGAGAGAGAAACTCTGAACATCACTGGCCTTTCTGAACCTAAGTATCTTTCCCTGGATGCTTTAGATTAGATATTTTTATAGATTTGCTTTAATTGGGATATTTTCTCAGCCTTAGAACTGTAAACTAGCAACTTATTAAATTCCCCTTTTGAAAAGCCATTTCGTTTCTGGTATATTGCATTCCGGCAGCTAGCAAACTAGAACAAACCCCAAAGAAGGAAATATTTATTTCATCATTGTGTTTCTAGGAACCGACAGTGCTTGGCATATATTGGATATTTTGTGTAAAGAACGAATGAATGAAAGCAACTAAATAAGTTAAGGGCTTCTTATAGGACCATTTTCACAATTGAGGGAACAGGATACATTAAAAGGAAAATAAAACAAACAATCTCCTCCAAATCTACTCCTAACTTCCCAGTGTAACTTTTTAACAAGTCTTTTAACACAATCATTCATTATCTGCTGTATGAAGTATCACCATATAGCATTCTGCTTAAAATGAACAGGAAGGCACAATCTTTGGATCTTTAAAGCTATATTAACAGAAAACTAAGGAGGTCATTTAATAGGAAATAGCGAGTATGCCTTGTATCATTTAATAAGTGAATACTAATATTACCTCAAATACGTTATAATTGAATTGTTAGAACTGTAGCTGATTTATAGTGCACAGCTAAAGGGATGCTGAATTTCATCTGTTAGTTCTCTTCTCCATTGCTGAGGTTGTCTCTGTCAGAACAAAGTGGTTTTCTGAGCCAGCATGATGAAAGAAAAACTGTGGAAATTGCTACAAGTAAGAAGAAGAATGATCATTTTGTCTCAGAGAAATTAATAGCAAAGAGAAAAAACAACTTAAAATGAAAAGAAAATACTCCTAAACATCACACTCAATGGAAACATTCACAGAGAAGGAGGAGGAGAAATTCTCTTTGTAGATCTGAACCCAGCAAATGTAACCAAAGCTATTCGAAACAGAAAATTTGGTAAGGTAGTGGGCTATTGAATTAATACATCAAAATGATTAACTTTTTCTAATTACAAATAATCAGTCTTCAGTTAGAAAATATTATGCAAGAAAAATATCTAATAACAGAGGCAAGCAAATGCTACTACATTGGTACATATTTAGCAAGAAATGGGCTTGGCTATAAATAAAACCTAAAAACTCAACTGATAGTCATAAAATTGAAAAAACTTTAATAAATGCAAAGATATACTGCTCTTCAGAAGGAAAAATTAGTATGTTAAAATGGTAATTATTGATAAACTAATGCATTAGTTCAAAAATATAATAAATGCCAAAAATATTTTGCAGATAAACTTTCAAATTTTTTTATTAATTAAAAAAATTAACAACAAAAATATTAACATATCATTCCATTCTACATATATAATCAGTAATTCTTAATATCATCACATAGTTGCATATTCATCATTTCTTAGAACATTTGTATCGATTTAGAAAAAGAAATAAAAAGACAACAGAAAAAGAAATAAAATGATAACAGAAAAAAAAAGATTATACATACCATACCCCTTACCCCTCGCTTTTATTTTATCACTAGCATTTCAAACTAAATTTATTTAACATTTGTTCCCCCTATTATTTATTTTTATTCCATATGTTCTACTAGTCTTTTGATATGGTAGATAAAAGGAGCAACAGACACAAGGTTTTCACAATCACATAGTCACATTGTGAAAGCTATATCATTGTTCAATCATCATCAAGAAACATGGCTATTGGAACACAGCTCTACATTTTCAGTCAGTTCCCTCCAGCCTCTCCATTACATCTTGAACAACAAGGTGATATCTATATAATGCGTAAGAATAACCTCCAGGATAACCTCTCGACTCTGTTTGGAATCTCTCAGCCATTGATACTTAGTCTCATTTCACTCTTCCCCCTTTTGGTCGAGAAGGTTCTCTCAATCCCTTGATGTTAATTTTCAGCTCATTCTAGGGTTTTTTCTCAATCCCTTGATGCTGAGTCTCAGCTCTTTCCAGGATCTCTGTCCCACGTTGCCAGGAAGGTCCACACCGCTGGGAGTCATGTCCCATGCAGAGAGAGGGAGGGTGGTGAGACTGCTCGTCGTGTTGGCTGGAGAGAGAGGCCACATCTGAGCAACAAAAGAGGCTCTCTTGGGGGTAACTCTTAGGCCTAGATTTTAAGTAGACTCGACCTATCCTTTGTGGGGTTAAGTTTCATATGAACAAACCCCAAACTGGGGGCTCAGCCTACAGCTTTGGTTGTCCACATTGCTTGTGAGAATATCAATAATTCAACTTGGGGAATTTGAATTTCTCCCCATTCTCACCATTCCCCGAAGGGGGCTTTGCAAACACTTTTTCACTCACTGATTGAATCACTCTGGGATTCATCGGGGCATCACTCTGGACAAACCAACAAAATTTCATGTCCTACCTGAGACTCCAAGTACTTATGGCGTTCAGTCAAACTATCTACATAAAACTTTCAAAATTTTATCAATATTTTTTTTACCGAGAGTAACATCCAGAGAATGTTATTGGGAACATGTAGAGAAATTCTGTAACAGAAAAGTAATGAGTAGGTGCTAGCTTTACCATAACTTAAAACTTATGAAGTAACAGAGATTAAAATGATCTATTGAGTGGAATAAAGAGTACAGAAATTAGAACTAAACCAATGAGTGAAAGAAAATTAAGAGAAAATAATCAAAAGACATGCAGAAACATTTCAAGTAAAAAGACATACAAGTAGGTGAAAACATAAACAAAATAATCAATCTCTACATTAACAATTGTGAATTAAAACAATAAGTTACTGCTTTTTTTTTAACCTTCATACAGACAAAAATTATTGATGAGCTTTTTAATTAATAAGCCTGGTGAGGATGTTGGTAAACAGGATTCTTACATGCTGATGAAAGGAAGCTAAAATGGTGCAATATTCCTGGTGGACAATTTGGCAATAGCTTCAAAAATAAATACATATATTTCTTTTCACCCAAAAACCTCATTATTAGCAATTTTTTCCTGTGCACATATTCCAACAAACATAAAAAATTACTTATTGAACATGGTTTGTTAAGGAAAATAATTGAAAGAATAGGTAGACATGTCCATCCATCAGTGAATGGTTAATTACGTTTAATGCATGTTATAGAATACTTTACAATCATTAAAAAAGTAGATCTTTATGTACTTATGTGTGCATATACATTCATATATACATATTTATATACACACATATGTAGAAGGTAGAATTTATTCCTTTTGGTTGAGGTGAGTGCTAGAACCACTGATTAAGAATAAAAGAGATGTTATAAAATGATCATCATTTATCATCTTAACCATCTCTTTTCCTGGCCAATCTTTGTAGTAAGTATCCTAGGTTTGTAGTAAATGTCCAATGTTGCTGCTTCATGCAGAGTTCTTGGACACCCTACTGTAGTGCTTTATTTGAGATCATTTTCAGTGGCCAGCCCTGGAGCCTCCTCTTCTCATGACTAGTCCTGGGACTACAAGATCTGATTGACAGAGAACATCTTGTATCTGCAAGTAAATTCCACCCTCCTTCTCCCAGCCTCCCTCTAAACCATAACTGTTAGGTACTAGAGTATGAAAGCTGGGCTTTCTTACTTATGGCTGGTATGACTCCAAGATGCAACTTAGATTCCTGAACCTGTGTTAATATCTTTGCTTGGCTTCTCCCTTTCCCTGTCTACTTCTACCATTTTCTTACTCATGTCCCAGAGGAGAGCTTCTATAATCAATCAGTTGCAAGTGAGTCCTCATTTCTTGTCTGATTCTGGAAAACCAGATCTGAGATACTTAACCAACTTTATGTTATTGTTACTCCAGAGCTGCTTATGGCTATACTGCTTTCCCTAAAGTATAGCAAGGTCTTAGGAAATCCCATTTCAAATTATTTCATATATGAAAGCAAAAGTAGTCACTTTGTAGGAAATAGGGCAGTTGTTTAAAATTGTTAAAAAATACATCAATGTTATTGCCTACTAAAACCAATTGCAACTTTAGATGTTAGCCTTTTCATAACGTAATGCAAAGTTCTCCTGAGAAAATGATATGACAGGGCTGTTCAAATTAGGATACTGGCTTCATTCCTTCCTTACCTAAACTGCTCACACATGGTACCTAAGAATAAATGCCTTGGGCTTTTTTTGGGACTTTGTTAGCTTTCTCTGCCGATTATGGTTTGGTTTTGTGCTATGCACCATTGTTCATCAAGCAAGTGTAAAGCATTTGGTATGAAATCAGTGCCAGCTGAAAAGTAGATTAGGAGACATGCTTAAGTAATAAGAATTAATTTGTGAGTAATTTAGGAGCTCTGTCTGATTACTTTTAGTTGCCACAACTTGAAAGTATAGGATGAAACTAGATTTTAGGGAAAACACTTTATGCTGTGGCAAGTTTGCTGGTCTTTCCTGATACTTCTTCATTCAACCGCATTTAGTGTAATCATTTGGTGGAATACATGGGCCCACAAGAGCTTTGCTGCATGTAGGAGATGCTTTAGACTTGCCTGAGGCCAAATAAAATATTTTTTCCACAGAATGTTAGTTCTTTTTTGGTGTTTTATAACACCACATACTGTAGTGTATACTCTAGCACTTATTGTCATTCCCACCTACTTCTTCAGGGAAAAATTTTTCCAAAACATAAAATTGCACAATTTTGCCTGTGTTAACAAATGTATATACTCATATAAACTCAACTGTATTAAGACCTAGAACATTATCACCACCCCAGAAAATTCCTCTGTACTTCTTACTTGACAGTTATCATTTGCCTCCCCACCAGAGGCAAAAAAAAAAACTATGATTTTTTAAATCACAGATTAATTAATTAATTTTGCCTGTTCTACAATTGCATGTCATTGGAATCATATAGTATGTATACTTTTATGTCTGGCTTTCACTTGGCATAATATCTGGGAGTTTTTCTATCCTGTTGAATGTGACAGTGGTTTATTTCTTTTTATGGATGAAAAGTTTTCCACTGAATGAATATGCTGCAACTTCTATGTGCATTGCCCTGTTGATGGGCACTTGGGCTGTTTTGAGTTCTTTGAACATTCTTAGGCAAGTCTTTGTGTGGACATAGGGTTTCATTTCTCTTGTGTAAATTCCTAGGAGTGCAATTGCTGGGTCATGTAGTAAGTATATATTTAATTTCATAAGAAACCGCCACATTTCCTAAATTGATTGTGCCATTTTCTATTTTACCAGCAATGTATGAGAGTCCCTGTTGTTCCCCATAATTTAACGTTGTCGGTCTGTCAATTTTAGCAGTTCTCATGGATGTGTTGTATTTCACTGTGGGTTTAATTTGCATTCCCCGATAACTAATGAAGTTAAGTACTTTTCAAAGCACCTTTTAGCCATTTATATATCTTTCTGATTTATCTGTGTAAATTTTTAGCCCAGTTGTTAAAAAGGTGAGTTCTTTTTTTTCTATAGTTGGGTTGGAGGAGTTTTTTTTTTTTTAATCTAGTTTAGATACATTGTTTTTTAAGTTGGTATTTTATAAATACTTTTATGTATTCTGTGGCTTGTCTGATTATGTCCTTTCATTGAGTCTTTTGATGAATGGACGTTTTAAATTTATTAATTTAAATTTATTTATGAATCCATTTTTTTCTTTTATGGTTACTGTTTTTTTTCTTTTGTGCCATTGCTAAGAAATCTCCATTTACCTCCAGATCAGAAAGATATCATCCTCTGGTTTCTTCTAGAAGATTTATAGTTCTAGGCTTTTTGTTTAGGTCTGTGATCCATCTTGACTTAAATTTTTGTGAAGTAGAAGTTAAAGTTCATTTCCTTCCCCAGAGGATATGCCGTTGTTTGAACATCATTTGGTGGTAAGGCTTTCCTTGCATTCAGGTAGCTGAAGATAATGGTGGCTGATAAGGTCTCAATATTTCCTCCCAAAATAATTGAGAACAACAAGAAGATAAAAAAAAAAACTATCCCAAAACTATGCCTTCAACATGAGTTGGAGAGAACACTCATATCTCAAAATAACCAGAAATTTAAAAAAACACACACAAAAAGTCTGAAATATAAAAGTGCTCAAAATATTTATAAAAAGTGTGCTGGTAGATCAGGGCATGGTTAGCAGGGAAGGGATTTAAAGTGATGTGTGATATGGAGCCTCTGAAGTGCTGGAGGAGAAAAAGGCAAAACAGAAAGGAAGAAGCACCATTTGGCAATTAGGTACTGAAGGAGAAAAGAAACAAAGGGAGAAGTTATAGAGTCCTACAAACAGAAGACAAATAAAATGCCCAGAAACAAGCACACCCTCCTCTTCCATCACCAGAAACATCCTACTAAAGAATCCGGACTTTGCTATAGTGAATAAAGTTAAGCCATGAATTAGCAATCTTGCAAAGCTCCACAGTACCACAAACATGAACAAACAAACAAACAAAAACAAATAAATCCATACAGACTTAATACAAAAAATAGAAAATGAATTTTAGCAATCCTTCCTTCAAAAAACAAAAACAACAATAAGCAACTATGCACTGGTGAACAAGTCCTTCACCTTATTAAAAAATCCAAGAAGCAGAATCAAATGATAATCCCTCCAAATAATAATTTGCTGTATAATTTGCAGATTTAAAAGGATTTATGATTTACTATTTAGCACATTTTAATACTGTCCTCAATATTTAACTAATCCTTAAGTAATCTTTGCGTCTCTTATTCCCTAATTTTCCACTAGCTATTGTCTTGAGTTAATAGAGTAATATTACATTATATTTTCTACAAAATAATTATGTTTCAGCTTGTTGGACTTGAAAGAAAGAGGAGAAAAATATATGCCATTATGAGCAGGTCACAAAAAGATTGTATTTTTTCTTCCCCTGAAAATCTGGTAAAAAAGATTAAGTGAATGGCCAGAAATGACTGATTCTGGAATCAAAATTCAAAGATTATGAAAAGAAATATTAAGCATAGCGATGACAAAATTTTGCATGAAATAGTCTGGGAAGATTTCCACTTCAGATAATTGAGAAAATTGTGCTGCTCCTGAAATTTGAAAGATAATCATATTTCCAAGAGAAGATACCAGTTGAGGCTGCAATGCTCTGTGGCTGTAGATTTAATATTGGAAGTTGTAACATGTTTTTTGATATGGTCTGGGAATAAACATGAATGTTTACCAAGAATTAGGCAGCTCTAAAGAGTATAAACTAAACAAGTGCCTCCTTCCTATATTTGGAGGACCCATTGTTCCAATCACTAGCAATGTTGTCTTTAAGGAAGAAGGGATTTTTAGGTCAGACTGTTGTCTTGCCTAATTAATTATTACAGAAGAACACCCGTCTTCCTGTGCTGGTTCAACCTGTATTAAACAACGCAGTCTGAAAGCCTACGAGAGGGCTGGGTTTCCCTTGTTCACTGCTGTAATCAGTGTCAAGGCAGCATCTGCAATTTGAACCCAAGTCTGCGTCATTCCTGTATCTGTGTTCTTTCTCCTAGATCATGCTGCTGCAGACTTACATATAGTGCATAGTTTGGGAAAGAAAAATTGTCTTTATTGAACTTCTCACAGGTTTCCTGGAAGAGAATCTTCTACACTGTAAAAATGTAAAAGTATTAAAAACAAAGAAATGAGAATTTAACATGTTGTTAATTAACAAATAGAGTTAAAATAATCTCAGAAATAATTTAGCTAGATTCTGTGATGACTTTGTTTACTCCAAAAGTAGTGTTCCATGGCTCTCTGGAAAAAGGTGAAAACTTGACTGTTTTGCACACTTACACTTATAACTGTTTTGCTTTTGTTGTTGCAAAGAATTTTTCTGGGAGGTAAATGAACATTATATAAACAAAAGAAAAGACATATGCACAAAAGGAAATTAGGAAGAAAGTACAATAAAAACAAAGAAACCCTCCATAAATAGACGTTAGATATTCAAATTGGACATCTTTTATGGTTTGTAGTTTGTTATTATTTATATTTTTGTTAGATATGTTGCAAAGGCAAAAATCATTATCTTATTTTTCCCAGTATATTATTACTTATTTTTGCTGTGGTGTGGCTTCTAACTCTGTAGTTGGAATGAATTTGTAAAGTCATGAATGTTTCAGACTTAATGAAAATATTTTTTCCATTTCAAAAGTTTTCTCCATTCAAACAACCTCTAGTCATGTGAATTAAATATATATTGTATCAGGGTTTCCTACATAGTCCACTAATTAATTTCTTCAAATTAAGAATTGGGTTTCAGGCCTCTAACTTCTGAGTTTCTGCTAGGCAGGGCTTAAATCTGTGGATCAAATGACAGCTAGTATCCACTGTAAGAATTCTCTTAAAGTTTAGAATTAAATATGATTCTATAGATTTGTGGAACTTCCCATTTACTTTTCTACTTTGTGCTAATTTCTTTAAACCTGCCATCTGTCTTTCAATGTTTCATCTTAGTATTCTCAACCATTTAAGAATAAATCCTTAGTTTATGCATTGTTATTATTTTTAAATTTAGATGCAGCAATAGAATTTTTAAATCTCAGAAAAAAAAGTTTGTTAGGGAATAAACTCTTTAAATAATCCAGAACATGTGGATCAGCTGTTGTATTGTCTTCGTTGTGGAAAAAGGAAGAGCTTTACCCATAGGTTGTTTATTCCACAACGTTTTTTGGAATAATGTGTACTTTATGTGGGCCTGTGGTACAGCCAGTGCTCATTATTGTAGTATGCATAGCCTTATGCCAGCTCAGAACTGAGCATTATGTCAGGATTTTCCAGAGAAATAGAAACAGCAGGATTTGGATATAAATAAAGAGATTTATTACAGAAATTGGAGCCTGAGCAACTAGGACAATGACATCATAAAAAGACTGCAAGAAATCTGGAAGTGAAATAGTGCGGGGCATAGTTTCAGATATGTTGAATTGGAAATAATGAGCAATTCGGTTGGAAGTGACCTGTAGCCACCTGGAAATGTGGAATTCAAATATAGTTTAAAAATTAAGGCTAGAGATATGTTATTTGAGAGGTGTGGTGGTTTGAGTTGTGGATCCCAGTTGAGGCATGTCTTGATCTTGATCTGCATTCTGGTGGGCATGACCCCTTTGCAAACAAGATCTCTTGAAGATGTTACTTCAGTTAAGATGTGGCCCAGCTGAGTCAGGTTGGACTTGAATCTGGATTACTACATTTATAAGCAGAACAGAATTCAAACAAAGAGAGAAAAAGCCACGGGAGGAAGCCAGAAGACAATGGAACTGGAAGAGAAAGGAGAAGAAATCGTCATGTGCATTACATGTGAAAGAAAACCAAAGAACAAGGGGGGCTCTTTAGCTAGAGCAACTAGCTAATTTTTATGGCTGATTGCAAGGGGGGCCAGCAGCCAGCCACAGAATAGTTCTTAGCTATTTTGATATTTCTTTGGGGAGAAGGCATTGACCTGCTGATGCCTCTGATTTCGAACTTCTCTAGCCTTAAAACTGTGAGCCAATAAGTTGCCGTCGCTTAAGCCAATTCATTTAATGGTATTTGTTTTAGCAGCTGGGAATCTAAGACTGTTTTTATTCTCAATGCCAAAAAGCATATTAGTTTGGATTCTCCAGAGAAACAGAACCAACGGGATATTGAGAGATTTATTATAGGGACTGGCTCTTGCAACTGTGAAGATTGTCAAGTTTGAATTCCATAGGGCAGGCCACAAATTGGAAATTCAATGAAAATGATGAAGAATTCCACAAGGAGAAACTGGCTGGCTGGAGTAGAGATGCAAAAAATTCTTCTCTCTGACTGTTTTGAAATCATCAATTCTCCCTTTAAGATCTTCAAATGATTAGATGAGACCTCTTTCATTGTTGAAGGCAATCTGCTTTATATATTATTATATATTATGTAATCAGCTATAAATGTATTTACTGGCTAATGATTTAAAACCATGAAATATCCTCACAGTAACAATCAAGTCAGTGTTTGCTTGACCAAACAGCTGGACACCATAAGCTACCTAAATTGACACATGAAATTAACCATCACAGATATGTAGTATTGATACAAAAAAAGACAACTGCACTTTTTTCTTCATATTTAAATACAAATTTTGGCTCCCTCCTCCATCCACATTTATTGTTAATAATGAGCAAAATAAGCTCAGTCTCAGAGTTTCTCATCTAATGCTTTTTATGTTTATGTTTTATATTTTCTTTTTAAACCTTTAACATGAAATATTATGACAAATAATGAAAACAGAACACCAGAAAGCTTAAGCAATTTTCACTGCTAAGAAGTTATTTTTTTCCCGCCCTCCCTTCCTTCTTCTCTCTGTCTTTTCCTTTTTTCCTTCTGTATGAGTTAGGGTTCTCTAGAGAAACAGAATCAACAGGGAACACTCGCAAATATAAAGTTTGTAAAAGGGTCTCACATGACGGCAGGAACGCAGAGTCCAAAATCCACAGGGCATTCTGATGGAGGCTCTTGACGAACTCCACAAGAGAGGCTCCCCAGTCAAAGCAGGAAGAGAGCATGTCTCTTCTAAAACCTCCTTAAAAGGCTTCCAGTGATCATTGCAGAAGGCATTCCCCTTGGCTGATTACAAATGGAATCATCTGTGGATGCAGCTGACATGATCATGAGCTAATTCTATGAAATGTCCTCACTGCAACAGACAGGCCAGCACTTACCCAACCAGACAAACAGGTACCACCACTTGGCCAAGTTGACACATGAAACTGACCATGACAGTCCACCCCTTGTCAACTTGGCAGCTATATATATATCACCTTAAACCATACCTAATTTCCAAATAAAAAACATTAAAGCACACATTTTTTTCTTTCACCTAACAATAATCGACTGTCTTGCATATAACTGGAAACACATTAACTCTCTCCAGAATAGGGTGCAAGTCCTTGGGAAATATTCATTCTTAAACTTGATATCTTACAACTTAAATAGTATAACAGGAACAAAACAGCATCACAGTCCTTGTTTCTGTAACTGATCATGTGGTCGTAGTTCATTTTTATCACTACCTTCTTCCACTACCCATTCCATGTTCTCTTTACCCTCAGCAAGCACTTCAGCTGGTCGTGGTTCTTTGCCTGGTGGTGTGACCCAAACCTTCATTCCTGAAGTTTCAGACCCATTGGTAGTCCTGCCTGGAATGGGCTGTTGCAGTTTTCCATTGATTTTAATCACAGGGCATGGTAGTTCTAAAGGACGCCCTAGGATATCTCCTACATTCCAAGAAAACTCTTCTTTACCTCCATTGTGTAGTTGCAGTCCTATTTCCCCCTAATAGTCACGGTCAATCACCCCGGACAATAATGCAATCTTCTTCTTGGTTTGTTGATCCAAGGGCATGAGTAGCCCAAAGTGACCAAGTGGCAGTCTAAGATTCCAGTTCAATGGAATCATTGTTGTTTCTTTTGGTGTAAGCACTCCCCCTTTTGGAACTAAAACCTGTAGATCAGCAGAGCTCAGGGTCGCAGGGACAGGATGCAAAAATTTTCCTAGTGGATCACTAAGGGTAATATGGAGTGGTGCCATGCCCATTTCCACCCCTTGGTTCCTGGACTCATGGATCCTGGCTTTGGGAGAAACAGCATCATACAGCGGACACTGATTCAGAGCATATATAGCTTCTTGGAGAACATTATCCCAGCCTTTCAAGGTATTGCCACCTAGTTGGCACCATAATTGAGTTTTTAAAAGGCCATTCCAAAATTCTGTCAATCTAGCTGTGATGGGGAACATGGCAAGACCAGAGAATTCCATGAGCATGTGCCCATTCTTGCACTTCATTTGCTGTGAAGTGTGTTCCTTGATCAGAAGCAATGCTACATGGAATACCATGATGATGGATAAAGCATTCTGTAAGCCCACAGATGGTAGTTTGGGCAGAAGCATTGCGTGCAGGGAAAGCAAACCCATATCCAGAGTATGTATCTATTCCAATTAGAACATATTGCTTCCCCTTCCATATAAAGGGAGTGGTCCAGTGTAATCAACCTGCCACCATGTAGCTGGCTGGTCACCTCGGGGAGTGGTGCCATATCAGGGGCTGAATGTGGGTCTCTGCTGCTGGCAGATTGGGCTCTCAGTAGTGGCTGCAGCCAAGTCAACCTTGGTGAGTGAAAGTCCATGTTGCTGAGCCCATGCATAACCTCCATTCCTACCACCATGACCACTTTGTTCATGAGCCCATTGGGCAATGACAGGAGTTTTGGGCAAAGAGGCTGACTGGTATCCACAGAACAGGTCATCTTATCCACTTGATTATTAAAACCTTCCTCTGCTGATGTCACCCTCTGGTGTGCATTCACATGGGACACAAATATCTTCATGCTTTTAGCCCACTCAGAAAGGTCAAGCCACATACTTCTTCTCCAGACCTCTTTGTCACCAATCTTCCAATTATGGTCTTTCCAAGTCCCTGACCATCCAGCCAAAACATTAGCAACAGCTCATGATTCAGTATACAAATGCAACTCAGGCCAGTTTTCCTTCCAAGCAAAATGAACAAACAAGTGCACTGCTTGAAGTTCTGCCCAGTGGGAGGATTTCCCCTTACCACTGTCCTTCAAGGACACCCCAGAAAGGGGTTGTAGTGCTGTAGCTGTCCACTTTCGGGTGGTATCTGCACATCTTGCTGAATCACCTGTAAACCAGGCCTGAGTTTTCTCTTCCTCAGTCAATTCACTGTAAAGAACTCCCCAAGAAGCCATAGTTCTGGTCTGGGAAAGAGAAGGTAACATGGCAGGAGACCATGGGCATTTGTGCCACTTCTTCATGTAACTTACTTGTGCCTTCAGGACCTGGTCTGGTCCTATCTTGTATATACCATTTCCATTTTACAATAGAGTGCTGCTGCACACACCCAAATTTATGGCTTGGTGGGTCAGACAACACCCAGCTCATGACAGGCAACTCAGATTTCATGGTAACTTGGTGGCCCATGGTTAAGTGTTCAGTCTCTAATAAGGCCCAGTAGCAGTCCAAAAGCTGTTCCTCAAAAGGAGAGTAGTTATCTGCAGCAGCTGGTAAGGCTTTGCTCCAAAATCCTAAGGGGCTGCATTGTGATTTTCCTATAGGGGCCTGCCAAAGGTTCCAGACAGCATTTCTATTTGCCTCTGACACTTCCAGCACCATTGGATCTGCTGGATCATACTGCCTAAGTGGCAGAGCAGATTGTACAGCAGCCTGGACCTGTCACAGAGCCTCCTCTTGTTCAGGTCCTCACTCAAAATTAGAAGCTCTTCTGGTCACTTGATAAATGGGCTGGAGTAGCACACCCAAATGAGGAATATGTTGTCGCCAAAATTCAAAGAGACCAACTAGGCATTGTGCCTCTTTTTTGGTTGTAGGAGTGGTGAAGTGGAGAAACTTCTCCTTCACCTCAGAAGGGATATCTCAACCTACCCCACACCACTGGGCACCTAGAAATTTCACTGAGGTGGAAGGCCCCTGTATTTTTGTTGGATTTATCACCCATCCTCTGACATGCAAATGCCTTACCAGTAAGTCTAGAGTAGTTGCTACTTCTTGCTCACTAGGTCCAATCAATGTGATATCATCAATATAATGGACCAGTGTGATTTCTTGTGGGAGGGAGAAATGATCAAGGTCCCTGCGGACAAGATTATGACAAAGGGCTGGAGAGTTGATATACCCCTGAGATATGACAGTGAAAGTATTTTGCTGACCTTGCCAGTTGAAAGCAAACAGTTTCTGGTGGTCCTTACTAATAGCTATTGAGAAAAAAGGATTTGCCAGATCAATTGCTGCATACCAGGTACCAGGGGATGTATTGATTTGCTCAAGCAATGATACCACATCTGGAACAGCAGCTGCAATTGGAGTTACCACTTAGTTGAGTTTATGGTGATCCACTGTCATCCTCCAAGACCCATCTGTTTTCTGCACATGCTAAATAAGAGATTTGAATGGGGATGTGGTAGGAATCACCTCCCCTGCATCCTTCAAGTCCTTCAGAGTGGCAGTAATCTCTGCAATCCCTCCAGGAATCTGGTATTGCTTCTGATTTACTATTTTGCTAGGTAGAGGCAGTTCTAGTGGCTTCCACTTGGCCTTTCCTACCATAATAGCCCTCACTGCACAAGTTAGAGAGCCAATGTGGGGATTCTGCCAGTTGCTCAGTATGTCTATACCAATTATACATTCCAGAACTGGGGAAATAACTACAGGATGGGTTTGGGGGCCAACTGGACCCACTGTGAGGTGGACCTGAGCTAAAACTCCATTGATCACCTGGCCTCCATAAGCCCCCATTCTGACTGGTGGACCAGAGTAATGTTTTGGGTCCCCTGGAATTAATTTCACTTCTGAACTAGTGTCTAATAATCCCTGAAATATCTGATCATTTCCTTTTCCCCAATGCACAGTTACTCTGGTAAAAGGCCATTGGTCTCCTTGGGAAAGGCTTGGAGGAAGATTAACAGTATAAATTTGTGGCAGTGTAATAGGGTTCTCTCCCAAATGGACCTGGCCTCCCCTTCATTCAAGCGGCTCTGGATCTATAAACTGTCTCAAGTCTGGAAATTGATTAAAGGGCTGTGACTCTGTGTTTTTGTAATTCAGATTAGACTACTGTTCACTTGACCTAGAACTCTTTTGTTTATACAGCTCCAACAAGAATTTAGTAGACTGCCCTTCTATTGTATTTCTAGGTACCCCATGATTTACTAGCCAATGCCACAAATCTCTGCGAGTCATATAATTTTGACTCCTGCTTTGAGTTTGCTGTCTATTATAATAGCCGTGTCTACCCTGTCATTGGCGATTAAGTGCTGCCACCTGGCTCCTGCCAACTTAGGATCCCATCATCCCCATTGTGTTTAAGGATTCCAGCTCAGTGACAGCAGTTCCTATAGCAATATCTGACTTACAGACAAGTGCAACTACGTAGCTGTTCAGGGACGTTGGTGCTATCTCGCAAATTTATTTCTCACTGTTCAGGTAAAAGGTGCATCCTCTGGACATTCCTGGGGTGTAAGAGCAGGCTTTGCATGATAAATCCACTCTAACATTCCAATGTCTCTAAGCCTCTGGATCCCCTCATCTACATTATACCAGGGCAGTTCTGGCATTTCAACCTCAGATAATGTTGGCCACCTTTTGATTCATGTTTCAACCAACCATCCAAACAAATTGTTAATACCTTTTTTAACCCCCTCGAGCTATAACATTGAATGCAGAATCTCTGCTTAATGGGTCTATATCAATAAATTCAGCCTGATCCAGCCTGATATGCCTCCCACCATTATCCCACCCCCTTAAAATCCTTTGCCACACATATTCCCCTGGTTTTTGTCTGTATAAACTGGAAAACTCCCACAGTTCTTTTGGAGTATAACATACCTCCTCATGTGTGATACTTTGTACCTCACCTTTAGGGGCCTGTTGGGACTTTAGTCTTGTTATAGGTCTGGAAGAAATGAGGGGTGGTGGGGGTGGGTTATGAAAAGAATTACAAATATCTTCCAAGCCATTTGCTTCAGGGCATGCATTTGCAGTTTCTACTGATGAAACAGGATTAATCACTCTAGGGCTAATCCCTTCAAGAGGAGATTGGGTGGCCAACTCCTCAAGGCAGGCTGGAGGTGGGGCGGCTATGTATTCAGGGCAAACTATTACAGGGTTATCTAGAGAAGACTCAGCATGACCTAGGGTTTCAACCTCACCCCCTACATCGTTATTAATCAACTTGTCACCATCCACTTTTTCAGGGTCCCACTCCTTTCCAATCAATGCCCTCCCTTTAACGGCAGACACCATGCAACATTGAGATTTCAGTTTACATTGTAAAGTTGCTACTCTAACAATAAGATTCTGAGTCTGATTTTCAGAGATCTCAAGTCTACAGCTACAAGGAAATAAGATTTTCTTCAGGATACTCATAGAAACGTTTACGTCTGTCAGATGGCATTTAAGCTTCTTGTTTGAAGTCTTAAACTCATCCCTTTCACTCCTTAATGTAGCCAATGTGTTTAACAACAACCAGCCAATATCTCCATACCTCTTATTTCCACAAAACTCTGTAAAGGTGTCAAAAACATTATCCCCCAGAGCCTGGCTTTGTACAAGTGAAGCATTAGGAGAATCCAATGGTGATATTTTGACTATCTCTTTTGCCAACTCACTCCATGGAATGGGAGTGTCATTCTGATTAAGGGAATCAGAGTCCTTAGTGCCTTTGCATCCAGTCAGAGTAGAAAACCATCCATAAAAACCCATTTTTAAGGTTCTGTTTCTTAAGAACCACTCCTGGTAGCTAGGTGTATTAGTTAGGGCTCTTTAGGGAAACAGATTCAACAGGGAACATTCACAAATATAAAATTTATAAAAGTGTCTCATGTGATCACGGGAATGCAGAGTCCAAAATCCATAGGGCAGGTTGTGAAGCCAATGATTCTGATGGAGGGTCTGAACTCCACAGGAGAGGCTTGCCAGCCAAAACAGGAAGAGAACCTGTCTCTTCTGAATCCTCCTTAAAAGGCTTCCAGTGATTAGACTGAGCATCACTCATTGCAGAAGACACTGCCCTTGGCTTATTACAAATGGAATCAGCTGTGGATGCAGCTGACGTGATCATGATCTAATTCTATGAAATGTCCTCATTGCAACAGAGAGGCCAGCACTTGCCCAAGAAGACAAACAGGTACCACCACTTGGCCAAGTTGACACATGAACCTGACCATGACACCTTCCTTCTGTCTTTTCCATGCCTCTTTAAATAGACTTCAAATATATTGAATATCAGCATCTTCTAGGTTTTTGACCACCTCGTTCCATGTAATCTAGTTTGTTCCTGAATATTATTCTATTTGTCGTAGCTCAGTTATTAAGAACAAATTATAACTAAAACAACTAAGAATTAGATATACATGTAGAATGCGAATGCAATAGAAATTGGTTCTTAGCTATTTTGATGATGTGTATCATATACAATATATGATAAACCTCACTGACCTTTGTTAATTTGATTAGAAATAATTCCTCTAATTTGATTACTAAAAATATTATCTGCATCTACATCTTTCTTTGGAAATCTTTCAGTCTTGCCCCTTTCTTATTCTTCTTTTCTTGCCCTGTGATATTGGGTCTAAACAATAGAAGGAGGAAACAAGGAGGTGCTTCTGAAATCCAAACTCTGAGGTTCAGTTATTTTAATGAATTTTCTCATTAGCTTAAAGTGTGGTTTTTCAAACATGAAAATACGCCCTGTTCCGAATGCCAGCGTCTTACATTACGGGGCAGCCATTGGCTTCGTCTCCATAAAGACAATGGGAGAAATTTAACAGTCTGGAGAATCACATTGCTTTTCCTTTCTTTGGAGTTTCCATGGCAGTGTGTACTAGTCAATTCCCAGGATATCTGTTTCAGACTTATGTTTTTGTATGCTTTTGGTAGAACAGTGAAAGAAGTTCTCTAATTCTGAGAGGGAGAGCAAAAGGATTGTGCTGATTTAAGAAGAATTAGGGTTAAATCACTTGTGGAAGGCATCAGGTGGAGTTCAATAGTTTAAAACTGTCAGAATTCTGTGTATTAATTTTAACATTTCCTTGCTTTCTTCTTTCTTTTTTTCTCAAACTTTGAGAACTGGTGTAATTTGGTTTTATTATATAAGGCTCCTACACAAAGATATTTTATTCCTTATTTCCCCATTGCTTAGTTTTGGATTGCATTCAGTGGAACATGTTTGACTTTATAAGTTTTCATACTTTGTATAAACATATTATAAAACAAGAAATAAATTTCAGACATATCAAGCCGCATGCAGGAGGCAAATACATGGGCACCTAACAGATCTTTTAGGGACCTTCAAACTCTGACATATACCCACTATTTCAGCTTTTTCTCAATTTATTTACAGAGGAACTTACTATCTGTTTGAGGACACAGATATAAATCTAAACAGAAAATAAGGAGATATTAATCTTATTTCAGTTTGACTCAGAAAAAGCAATAATATTTGAACTGAGCTTTAAAGGATGGCTAACATTTCAATAACTTGAGGTATGCCTGTACCATACAGGGTGGTGGAAATAATACAAGCAAATTTTCACAGGATACTTTGGCAAGATGTCAAGTGTCCTGGTGATACTTTGGCAAGAGGTCAAGCATCCTGGTATGAACTGCTTTCAGGGTTTGTGTGGAGGTGGGGTACATGGAGGTATAACATGAGTGGGACTAGGCATCCAGACCCCTGAAAGCATGCTCAGAAGTTGTCTCCAGGACACTATCAAATATATTGGGTGAAGATTAAGACAAGGTTAGAGGGTGGGCTGTGGTGGCTCAGTGACAGAGTTCTCAGCTGTCATGTTGGAGACACAGGTTTGATTCCTGGTGCCTGCCCATGCAAAAAAAAAAAAAAAAAAAAATTAGAGCCATGCTTTTAAAAGTCCACCCTTACCCCAAGTCTTTATCACCTTCTAAAAGAATTAAACAGTTTATTACTGTGTTCATGATCTTTCTTTGTCTCCTCCCACAAGGAGGATCCAGAAAAGGCAGATTTTTTTGATTTGTGTAAACAAATATTTCAGATGGCTGGAATGTGCCCGGTACATACTAGACAATGAACATTTTGTGAGTAAATGGATGAATGGGTAAATGTATAAATGCTTTGTGAAGTTAATTCAGGTGACAACATAACAGAGAAATTGCTATGAGATACTATTTTCCTTTAATCTCAAACTTGATTGGCCTATTTGTTCATCCATACATGTGTATTACACATTTCCTTCCCTTTGCCTTTGCTAATCTCTTCCTTTAGCTAGAATATTCTCTGTGTCCCACCACATCTCTTCAGCTCTTTGAATCTCAACTATGAGAGGTGGCGTGAACACCACAGACCTAGGTTCAAATCATGGTTTTCTGCTTCCTGTCAGTGCAACCTCAGGACATTTACCTCATTTATGTGTTGTTTTAGTTTTCTAAAGTTGCCAGAATGCAGTATACCAGAAATGGGTTGTCTTTTATAAAGGGGACTTATTAACTTACAGGTTAACAGTTTTAAGGTTATAAAAATGTCCAAACTAGGGCATCTGAAGAAAGGTATCTTGACTTAAGAAAGGTTGATGGTGGAGGAAGGGCAGGATAGTGGCATAGTGAGGTGTGGAATTTAGTTCATCCTCCAGAACAGTTAATAAATAGCCAGAAACTGTATGGTACAACTGCTGGGGAGACATCAGTGAGTGGACACACAGTGTATACCAATCTGCAAAAGGCGGAACAGCTAGGATCTCACAGAGAACTGCAAGTCTCCAAGCTGTGAAGGCTGATGCCCTTCCGCCAAGGGCATGGCAGACCGGTTTCCTGAGGGGAAAAGAGGTAGCCTTTCTGAGTAACAAGGGCTTATTTCAACCAAGCTCCATTGCAGAATTAATTAACAAATTCTGACTACTGGAAATAGGCCCAAACGCAGATTAACCTGGAATAAGCACTTAAGAAACCAGGTTTTTGCCCTGGCAGAATGGGGGCAGGGTTGCTAGGGAAAAAAAAATCAGAATTGGACAGCATAAAATACTGCATATAATCTGATCATTCTCAGATACTTCAGGTATTTATGTGATAACAGAGACACAGAGTTAGAGCTCTGACATTATAAAAGTCAGCATTACCCCATACAGCAACTATTAAAAAGATTGAAAAGGTCATCAGACTTTTACTAGAGATATGAATGAAGCTGATCTGGATAGGACTAAGTAAATAAGAATAGAGTAATGGATGATATGGTCCATATTTTAAAACTTCAATTTCTAAGTGGAACCAAAGGGAAAGATGTTTATCTGGTACAAAGTTTATATTTTGGTTAGCACATTATTTAATTTAACTTGCATGGTCAGTTTATTTGGATACCATAATTACGTGAAATCTTGAATAGGGTGTGAGATCTTGTTGGTTTGTACAGATTAGTGTGATGCCCTGATATATCCCCAAGTAATTTGTGCAGAGAATAAAAAAGTATTTGAAAAATCCCTTGAGTGACTTGGGATAAAGGAGGAAATAGTAAACTTCCCAATCTGGGGAATTCCTGATATTCTTGCAAGCATTGGGGACAAATAATTCAATAAGCTGAGACCTTGATCTTGGGGGTTGACTCTATGAAAGTTATTCCTTCAAAGAAGAAGCTAAACCTACTTATAATTATGCCTAAGAATTGCCCCCCACCCCTGAGAACTCTTTTGTTGCTCAGATGTGGTCTCTTTCTCTCTAAGTCTGCTCGGCAGATGAACTCACTGCCTTGTCTTCTGTTTGAGACATGATTCCCAGGGGTGTAAATCTCCCTGGCAATATGGGCCAAGACTCCTGGAAATGAGCTGGAACCAACCATCATGGGATAGAGAAAACCTTCTTGACCACAAGGGGAAAGACAGTAATGAGACAAAAATAAAGTTTTATTGGCTGAGAAATTTCAAATAAATTCGAGAGGTTAGCCTGGAGGTTATTCTTATGCATTATATAGATACCTCTTTTTAGTTTATGGTGTATTGGAGTGACTAGAGGGAAATAAATACCTGAAACTTTTGAACTGTCTTCCAGTAGTCTTGATTCTTGAAGACAACTGCATAACTATATAACTTTTACATTGTGACTGTGTGATTGTGAAAATCTTGTGGCTAATGTTCCTTTTAGCCAGAGTATGGACAGATGAGTAAAAAATAAATAAATAATAGAGAGGGATAAGGGGTAAAAAAATTGAGTGGCTTGAAATACTAGTGGTCAATGAGAAGGAGGGTTAAGGGCATGGGATCTATGGTTTTTTTCTTTTTCTTTTTCTTTCTCTTTCTTGAGTGATGCAAATGCTCTAAAAATGATCATGGTGATGAATAAACTATGTGATAATATGTGAGCCATTGATTGTATACTGTGGCTAGACTGTACATTTGTGAAGACTTTTCATTAAAAATATTTGAAAAAAAAGGAAAAGAAAGAAAGGCTGATGATGTTGTCTGGATCACCTCTGTCAGCTGTGAAGGTACGTGACTGTTGTCTGCTCGTCCTTTGGGTTTTGGTTTCAAACAGCTTCCCCAGGGGCATTTTCTTTTTGCATCTCTGAACGTCTCTGTCTGTGCAGGCTCTGAGCCTTTCCCAAAATGATTCCCTCTAAAAGGACTCCAATAAGTGGATTAAAACCCACCTTGAATGGGTGGACATACATCTCCATGGAAATCACCTAATTAAAAGATCCCACCCCCAGTTGGATGGATCCTATCTCCGTGGAAACAGCCTAATCCAAAGTCTGGATGGATCCTATCTCCATGGAAACAGCCTAATCCAAAGGCCCACCCTAAACAATAGGTCTTCCCCCAGAAGATTGAACTAGCCAAAAAAGAGCATGGCTTTTCTGGGGTACGTAACAGTTTCAAACCAGCACATGGGTAAACTGTACATAAAAATATTTCTTCATAGAGTTTCTGTGAGACTGAAATCAGAAGATCTGTACAATTCCTAAGAAAGAGCTTGATACATTAAAGAGGTTTACTAAATACTATACTTTCCTTAGCTTTCTATTTTTCTATCAGAGCCTTAAGCGTTTTATAATAACCTGAGCCCAGCATTGCTTCTCTCATTGCTGGAGAGAATTCTGGAGTACATATGCTCTCATACAGCTGTGATTACAGGGCCCCTGGGCTAACAGCGGTACTCTTTCTTCGATGCAGAGACACACACTCCCATTTATTCCACTTGTCCCTGAATGTGTATGGTTTTGAGGAGTTATTACATCTGATTCTTCTGTTTTTGTCATCTCCCAGAGCAACTTGCACATTGTCTCATGAACAATACCTGTTTGTATTTGTTGTGTCCTGGCCCAGATCGTGTTACTTTGTAGTTGGTGTTCTTTCCATTTTATGATTATTTATTAATCCTTTCAACATTATTTACAGAGCACATACCATGTCCAGGATTTGGGGATAAATCTGGGAAAAGAGAACTTTTCTCTCCCTTGTGGAACTTACAATGTCACAGAATAAGTTTTGATTCTCTAACAGTTCACTGTTGATGCTGATGTCATCACTTTGTAGTATATAAAAAAGATTCTCTGGAATGTATGTCATGACATTCCAATAATATAAACCTTGTTGAGTATTATCTGAAAGAGAATATAAGAGAGTTGGATTGTCCTACTGGCAGTTTTGCTTCGCATCTGCTTACAACCCTCATTATGTAGATTTCAGATTGTTTTGGTCAATATCTGAGGATTCAGTGATACTGATTTAGCAATTTTACAGTATGGGGTTGCTATGGTTTTAATTAACCAGACCTTCAAACTATTTTAATAAGAATATTTACCAGATTTAATCCTGTCATAGGTAAGTTATTCTCTTTATCCAAGATGCTACATTAGTGCATACAAGTTACTATTTAGCATGCTTATATTACATGAATTTAGCCATGTTATATTGTATGTTTATAATTCCTTACAGTGTTCCTTTAAATTATAGGTTCCTTGAGAACAAGAAATTTGTTTCTCATTTTATAAATTATTTTATTGTTCAGAATGATGTGTGCTACAAGGTGGATAATCATTTCCTTTCAGAAGTTAATGATAATAAAAGATAACAGAAAACTTAGTTTTTCTCTTATTTTAGAATCAGTATTTCAGTTTTATATTTGGATAAGGACCACAAAGGTGAGTGTGAATGCTTATTCTACAATCCACCCCTCTCAATTGGAATCTAAAATCTTAAGTTTACAAGTCTCATTTTATTGTATTGTGTTTCTAATACTTGCAGAAAATTAGAGAATCTATTAAAATTGCTTTAAATTTATATGAGAATATAATGGAAACATTCTTTAATTTTTAATAAAAAGAGAGAAATTCAGTTCTGTCCCTTTTTAACCAGGTTGTGGCACCTGCAAATTTCCTCCAGTTACTTTTAAATAAATTCAAACCAAAGAAATATTTTGATACATGAACTATGAGGAAGTTATGTTACATTGTATTTGAAAACATTACATAGCAAAAAGCATTTAAATACTTAGGGAAAAAGGGAGATACCTCTTACTGAGGTTTCAAAATTATGTATTTATGTAATACATATTATATGTATAAATATATACAATATGAAACAAATTTTTAGAATCTCTGCTTTAGGAGAAAGCAAATAATAAACTGAAAAGTTGCAAAAGTAAAAAAATGCTTGAAACAAATATTTAACACCAGTGATAAGAAGGCTGAAGTAGTTAATAGGGAAAACTATAATTAGCGAGGAAAATGAAGGTAGGTAGAGTATTTAGATATTCAGTTATGATGTTTTTGATATTGTACTCTGCTTTGAAAATAAGTAAACGATGGATAGATATATAGGAAAGAGAAGCCATGGGAAATAGAGAAATCACTAAATTTATGTGGAAAAGCCCTTCCCATGATAGAGATTTCAGTTAAATCTCCCCGTAGCAGAGAAGAGTAAGGCAGCAAACAGCATCTTCAATAGTGGAAATTAAAAGTGGAAAGGCGTCTTTGTCATCAGAAGAAACGGAAGGTTGCTTTTATAGATAAATAAGATAAATCACTCTGAGACAGAAGAATGCCTTTGGTAGAAAAGGAATGAGGCAGGTAAAAGGAAACAAAAGGAGGAAAAAGCACATTAATAGCATTCTGCAAATGCTCTCACGCTACATTTGCGATGTTATGATGCTGGAAGGCGCAAAGCAAAATCTCAGGATTTCGATTTTACCAGATTGGAAATGGGGGTTAATCATGAACTAGCCGGAGGGCTTCTAACAGGGGGAATTTTCAAACCAGTAAGGACTGGGTGCTGCTAAAATAAGTTAGAGCTGCATGATGGACACACCACCACAACAAAAAGGAAACAGTAAATCGAGAGCAAAAAACAAAAAGAGGAAGTGTAATGCTACAAAAGGTGTCAGAGATCATCCGAGACTTTCCTGAATGTTTCACCTGCATTTATAACCATGGCTTACTCATTTTTTTCACTATAGTTCATCTGATAAGTGATTTATGAGAGAGGATGATTCGATTCAATAAACTGGTATGGTAAGATGCAAGATATACACTGAATTTTTTTTGTTGATTTTTTTGCATGGGCAGGCACTGGGAATCAAACCCCGGTCCCCAGCATGGCAGGCGAGAATTTTGCCACTGAGCTGCGGTTGCACCGCCCCGCGTTGCTAATTTGAGATAGTATTTCCTGTGTTTTATATATAAAGAGAACATATTGCAAAATTCTAGATTAAGTCCATATTAGGCAGAGCATATCAATTTAATCATATAAGCCTTGTGTTTTGAGCCTAAAAGCCCGGGTCCCAATTTATAATCAAAGGTGGAAAAGGTTAAATCTATAGAAAGAAGGTATGCTGGTTAACACCAGAGGATTTCTTTGACAGCTTCAGTGTGCATACACATCACCCAGGGAATCTGCTGAAACGTAAACTCTGATTCCGTGGGTCTGGGGCAGGCTTACATCCCGCATTACTTAGGTGCCCTGGGCTGTGCGTTTCTCCATAGACCCCCATGGCCTGGAAGACCCTCTGACTTGATTCACATAAGGTGCATTTCAAAATCATCTTGCCTATTTTTGGATTTTTAGTTTTCCAAATAAATTTTAGAGTTGATTTATTCAGATTCGTGAAAAATTCTTTGTATATTCTTAGTGGAATTGCATTAGATTTATAGATTAACTAGAGGAGAAACTTAAAATATTTATGATATTGGATTTTCCCAGCCATGATAATGTCTTTCTCTAGTTATTTCCATTTTATTTTATGTCCACCTATAAAATTTTATGATTTTCTCTATAGCAGTTTTGCATATCTTCTGTTAGTTTTGTTCTTTTGTTCTTAGTTTTGTTCTATAAAAATAGAATCTTTTTATATTGTCACATTTTCTAATTTTTACTCATGTGAAAAACCACCATTTACTTCTTCATATTGATCTTTCCACCAAGATTCCTGCTGAATACTCTCATTTGTTAGAATAGTTTGTTGATACATTTCTTTAAGTTTTTCTATGTTGAGACAAATATTTACAAATGAAAGTTCTGTCTGCTTTACTATCCTGGTACCCCTTATTTCTTTTACTTCTTTTTTTTATTGGCAAGGAACTCCAAGACGATGTTTGTTTTTATTAACAATAATGGGCATTGTGTTGCCTTTTCTTTAAAGGGCACTGCACAGTCATTAGTCCCTAGAGCATACAGTGTGATTTCCTACCTTAGAACATTTTCACACATCATTTTCTCTGCCTGTAATGTATTTTGTCCATACTCATCATATGACTAGTCCCTCATATCCTTCATTCTAAAGCTTAAATCTCTTCCAGTATAATGGTTCAGGAATCAAACACAAACTAAATTAGGCAGTTTCAGAATAATTTATTGGCTTCCCAAACTGAAATTTGCAGAGATCAATTCTGCCTCTAGTTATAGTTGGATTTGGTATTGAGTATTCCATCTCTTTTTCTCTCTAATTTCTTAGAAAAATTCCTTCTAAGATGCAAGCATTATGATTGCTCACTTCTCACATGCTTAGCAATTCCACCAGGATGAGATCTCTTGCCTTTTAAACTATCAGATCCAAATTGCCTTAGCTTGTGTTATTTCCTCATCCCCAAACCAGTCACTGCTTTAGGGAAAGGAGCCACACCCTTGCCTCTGTGATGGGGTAGGCCCACTGGCTGTCTGACCAAAATTTCTCAGCACTGATAATAAAAAGTTCACAAAAAACTGAGTGACTAGATCAAAACATCTGTAATCCAATATTTTCAGAAATATCTTTTTTTGACATATCTTTTTACTCTCTAAGGCTTTTGCACCTTTATGTTACTTGTTATGATTTGAAATAATTTTATTTATTTATGTCACGTGCACTAAAATGTAAGCTCCATAATAGAAGGTCATCGCTTTCCTTGTTGACTGTTGCATCTCCAGGATATAGGATGATGCTTAGCACCTCGGAGGAATTCAATAAATATTTTGTTAAAATTATGATAAACTTAACTGAAAATATTAAGGTTCCATAACTGTGAAAGATAACTTCCTGAAATTTATTAAGAGGTTCTGATATGGAATAGTATAGTCTTATTACCTTTTTGTTTAGTTCACAGGAGAAAGTTAAACATTATCCTTTTGCTTCTCTTTTCTAAGGAGTCTGTTGACAGTTGACGGTTAGATTGCTATTTGCAGCTCAATTGATTTATGAATCTCACCATGAACCTGAATGAATGAAATCTTTGGGCTGGTATAAATGCACAATTTTAAAAAGTTCTCATTTTTCATAATTTGAAATTACATCAAATCTTGATTTTTATACGTATTGATTATTAATGTATTTTCACCTATGTTCTTCATTGTAGTTTAAGTTTGATCTCTGCCCCTTACCAGCTGTGTTTTCTTGGGGTACTTTACTTTAACTTCTCTAAAGCTTTCATTTTGTTACCTATAAAACAGGGTCTTAACGTCCGCCACACAGAATATCACAAAGATTAAATGAGAGACTGTATTTTAAAAACCTAGTGTAACTTTGCAATACTGACAGAAACATGATCGTTGCAATTGTAATTGTTTTCTGCTTCTTGGTATGAAATGTATTTTTGGGGAAGAATTCATGCCAATCACAATGGAGTTGGCTGGATTCCCTTAAGACTTGGCCTTCATATGGAGATTCCTTTGCGGTATGGTGTATGTATGGTCCTCCTAGTTTGCTCCTCTCACTTTTAGGTTAGCTGAGCTTGTTTCAGCCATAGTTATAAAACAGGAAGGAATAAAACAGTCATGGCCAATGTCTTACTATATGTCAATGCCCGTGGCTTCATGGGTGTCCTGGCCTCATGGCTCGCTTGCTGGGGTCCACATCATTGATAGAAAGTGGTGGAGGGAAGGTACAGTCGGAATTAAATATCTCTTCCACTATCCTGAAGTCATTCCTGCCAAATGCCTTGTAAATCATTTTCAAGGGCTACTAATAAAAATATTATATGGGTTTATCATTAAGGACATTGATTGACTGGCAAAATGGTCTAAACCAAGCCAAATGAAAAAAATAGGAACAAAATGTAAGTTATATTGAGCTGCAAGGATGTTCTGAGCTGTCCAGATGTGCTTGATAAAAGCTTTCCTTTCGGCATGTCTACTCTCTCTCACCTGTACCAGGTGCTTTCACTCTCTTGCTCCCAGGTTCACAACGTAGTCCTGTCCTAGAACTTTCCAACTGAGGTATGAAAAGTAAGGTGGAGGCGAGAGACCAGCTAGTAGGAGGTCTGTGGGACCTCGCTTCTGCAGGGAGAACTCCCTGGTATGTCCGAACCCAGTAAGCTGAAAGGTAGCTGGCACCAAAGAGCCAGTGAGAAAGGAAAAATTATAGAAAGCCTGAATTCAGTACCAAGAATTACAGGAGAGAGGAGACAACACAAAGAGCAGGTTATGGTGTGTCTTGCAACAGGTTTTGTTGTTTTATTACTTCCTTTTATGTGTAAGCCACAGTGGTGTGTGTGTGTGTGTGTGTGTGTGT
>PVIY010007485.1:0-81846 GCA_004026745.1 Myrmecophaga tridactyla | reverse complement strand
CCCACTCTGTGAGTTTTTTTTTAACTTTCTTAAAAAGGTCTATGATACAAAAATGTTTTTAATTTTGATGAAATCTCATTTATCTATCTTTTTTCTTGTGTTGCTCATGCTTCTGGTGTGAAGTCTAAGAATACATTATCTAACAAGAGCACCTGAAGGTGATTCCCTGTGTTTCCTTCTAGGATTTTTATACTTTTAGTTCTTATATTTAGGTGTTTGACTCATTTTGAATTAATTTTTGTATATGGTGTGAGATAAGTGCCTGCCTTCATTCTTTTACATACGAATATCCCGTTTTTGCAGCACCAATTGCTGAAGAGTCTCTTCTTTCTCCTTTGTGTGGACCTGGTACCTTTTTCAAGAATTAATTAGTCATTTGTGTAAGGGTTTATTTCTAAACTCTCAGTTTTATTCTATTAGTCCATGTAACAGTCCTTGTGCCAGTTCTATGGTGTTTTCTTTACTGTAGTTTTATTAAAAAAATTAAGATATAGAAGTTGTGAGTCTTCAACTTTGTTCTTTTTCAACATGGTTTTGGCTTTCTGTGCCCCTTACCCTTCCATGTGAATTTGATGATTGGCTTTTCCACTTCTGCAAAGAAGGCTGTTGGACTTCTGAGTGGGATTGAACTAATAAATCACTTTGAATAGAATTGACATCTTAACAAGATTTAGTCTTCCAATCCATGACCACAGAATATCCTTCATTTTATTTAGATCTTCTTTAATTTCTTTTAACAATGTTTTGTTATTTTCATGCCCAAGTCCTTTTCATGCATGGTTAGATTTATTGCTACATACTTGTTCTTTTAATTGCTGTTTTAAATAGAATGGTTTTCTTTATTTTCTCTTCAGATTTTTCATTACCACTATATAAAAACATTATTTTTTTTTATTTTGATCTTGTACCTTCTACTTTGCTGAATTTGTTTATTAACTCTGGTAGCTTTGTTATGAATATATTAGAATTTTCTATATGTAGGATCATGTCATCTGTAAATGGGGAAAGATTTATACCTTCCTTCCAATTTGAATTCCTTTTATTTCTTTTTTCTTGCCTAAATGTTTTGACTAGAACTTTTAGTACAATGTTGAATAAATGTGGTGACAGCAGCATTCTTGTCTTTTTCCTGATCTTAGAGGGACAGATTTCCATCTTTCATCATTGAGTACAATGTTACCTGTGGGTTTTTCACATGTGCCCTTTATCACGTTTAGGACATTTCCTTCCATTTTTAGTCCTCTGAGTGTTTTTGTCAAGAATGAGTGCTTGATTTTGTTAAATGGCTTTTCAGTATCAGTTGAGATGATCATTGTTTTCCCTTCATTTTATTAAGGAAGTGTATTACACTAGTTGATTTTCTTATGTCACGCAACTTTTGTGTACCAATCTATTTAAAATATATCATCTTAAAAATGTAGTTGCATGTATATGTAAATGTTCATATTTGTATAATAATAAATACTTGCATTGTTTGCAATAGCACTAAATCTATTCTCTTATATGGATTTCCTACCAATCAGAGAGTGAAATTCTCAAGGAGAGAGATTGTCTCATATTTATCTTGTTCACAGGACCTAGTCTTTCATATAGTAAACACTCAATGGGGAATTTTTTTCAAATTGCATATTTACAAAACAGGAATGTTTAATTTTTGAATATTTTGGAATACATACTTCCTAACTTCTAATAGAAATTCTGTAATAAAAGATTGAAAAGTGTGACATTCAAATAAAACTTGAGGAGAAGTATTCTATGATTCCCTCTTCCCCACTTCCCCACATTTTATCTTCCTTTCCCTGAAAAATTCTATCTGAGTCACACTCCATGTGCTGGTAACTGAGATACTTTTAACAAATGTGAGACAAGTTTTCGACACCTGCAGGGCTCTTTTCATATTCTATTTCATAACTGGTATCTCATTATATCATGTTTATATTTTTCTTCCAAAAATAGATAGGTTTTGCAGTGTTTTTTTGACTTTCATACCCCAGAGTACCTATTTTAACATTTAATACATATTAAATATCCCCTACCTTATGTAATAAATGCATTAAGTAAATGTAATCTTGAAAATAATGATGCTTTTAAAAAATGCTATATGCATTTGCCAATTTCCTGCTTCCGTTCAATGATAATATGTTTAACTATTTGTTGAAAAAATACTATGCAGCTACATTATAATCACAACTCTCAACAAGTAATTAGGTAGTAAGAGAATCTGAATTAATGACCTCTTTCTCAGTGCATCTTTCAGGCGGCATACCTTTGTGTCCAATCAAATATGGAGAGGAGGACAGGACTCTCAGGGATGGGGGGAATCCTAATGGCCAAATATCATATCTTCATGAGGATTAAGGGGGTGGTTAATAAATTTCAAAGCACTGAATAAATATTTTCAAAAGTTGTATGTCTGCTAGATTTGGGGTATTCTTTATAAAACATTCATCATTGATATTAAATGGAATAAAAAGTACTTAATTATTTCACTTAAGAGATGCCATGATTTAGAATTTGTTTTCATAATATTGTAGACATTTTAAACGTAATTTTCTGTAATAATTCATAATCACTTCATTATCACTCCATCTGGAACGTAATCAATACCTAAGCATACTAACCAGCTGCTGCCCCAGACATAGGGCAGCTGCTACGAGTGACCTGGGCTCTTAGCCAACAGCAAAATCCCCAGAAAACCTTCTAGCATCAAGGAAATTGGTGCAGGTATAAATTTAGCTTCCTTTTTACCCAGAATTTCCATTTCTGGGGATATAGAAATTTTCAATTCCCTTACCTCAGTTTTCACTTCCATGATTTTATAATTAAACTGCTTAAGCTCCTAACTTATATGACATGATACATATAATTGCTTAGAAAAAATATATCTTTATTCAAGACTTTTTCATATTTTTCATAGGCACCCCTAAAAATATCAAAACTCTAATTTGAACATAAAATTGGAAAGAAAATGCAAAACTGCATTTACCATGAAAATTCGATGGTAAAAGGCATATTGAATCCTATGAGCCCTTAATAAAATCATAGGAGGAAATACGTAAAATAAGTATATCACTTGGCTAAATAAAGGATAATGACCTTTACATTTACTTTGATAATCATATGCAAAAATATAGATACATTAAGTAACGTCTTTGAATTGTTATAAAATTGTCAAGTAGAGATTGAAATTTTTCAATTGAAAATTTTAAGAAACAATTTTTGAACTATTACTATAGCTTATTATAATAAATAATAATTATTATTATTTTACCAGGTGCTTTATATGCATTATTTAATCCACTCTTTGTAACAATAGTACAAACAGGCTTTAGTACGTGCATTTTATAAGGCAGAAGATTAACTCCTTGCACCAAATTAGACAACTTGTTAGTTCTGCAGCCTGCTAATCTCATGTTTTTCTACTAAATACCACTAAATGCCCTTTTAGTTTTTTTCTTTACATAATACAGCATCATTACTCCCTTTAATCCCTTAATGCAATATTGTCAATGCCAAAATTCCAATTAGAATTGCCTGGAAATAAAGCAAAGCCCACACATATTTGAATGTCTTTCATGAAATAGTTTGGAAAAGAGAGGTTGTAAACTAATTATTCTGTAGGTGGGCATTTGAGCTACTGACATTCTTTTCCTCACTTTTGTTACTTTTTAATTTGTTGCTTATTTTTAAAGAATTTCCAGGATTTAGACTTATTATTTATATTCAGCTCCAAATCCTTCACTCTTATTTCCCTTGAGTCATCTGTTTCCCAGTGATAGAACAGTAAATAATGAAGAATGTGTTGGAAACATTCAGAAAAGTGATACCTCCTTCCAAAACCTTGCTTTTCCTTAAAACTATGATGAAGGGTATTTCATTTTATCTTCTATTTTCAATTCTGGTTCCAATAATACTTCAATAAGACTAGGCATTTCAATGGAATATTTACCTTGTGTTTAATTTTAACAGTGCCATATGTTCTATAAGCTAGAATTCTATAATCAGAATGAATTAGGTTGACTTTTTTATGTCTGGTCTTTCATGATCCTTCCTCAAAGAGCAGCTAAATGTTATTTGTAAAGTTTTTAGTTGAAACTTGACTTTGTCAAATGATGTAAAGTACTGTTGCGTAAATGCTAAAATTCACTGACAAAATATCCCTTTGTTTCAAATTAACAATAATTTAGATTTTTTAACCTTTAGATACCTTTTTAAAATCAATAATAATTGGTAAGATTATAGTCAGATTAACTGTTGCCAAGTTCATCCTGAAGAACTTCTGATGTTTAGTTTATTCAGATATCATCCCTAGACCTTTCGTGATTATGTAGAATACTTTCTTTCCAATTGTACGATGGTATATGTATCTGTATCTCTTCCTTCCTCTGAAACTTTGTCTTCCCTGAAAATCTTTTCTGAATTAGTATACCTAGTCTTTTCTGTTGCTGTTTGGATGTATTATATACAATCCACCATGAAAAAGCTTTGCATTTGCAGGTTTGTCCTGTTTCTGTTTCTTGCACCACCCTCCTCTCTAAACTAATCTTGTATAACTGAATGTTTTCTGTGTTTCTAAACAATGGATATTGTTCTGAATCCTCAAATTCAGACTGTTCTGATCCAAACTAATCTTTTCCTCATGTCTTCCCTCAATATTTTTTCTTCCTGCCAGGGTCTTATTTTCATAAATGACAATACCATCATACATATTTTAAATCTCAAAGAAATCTTTTAGTTAACACTCCTCCTGGTTCCCGATATCCAATGAAGTTCCAAACTCTGTCAATTCAGTTTTGACAATAATGGCTAGGGCCTTGCTCTATCAGTATCTTTTGCTGCATCTGAATCACAGGACTTTTGTATACCTTACCTAGATAAAAATTTAGAAGACTGTGGTTCACTGATTACATGGATAGCCCCAGTTCTATGTTTGTCCCTGGTCTACACTCTTTACTGAGTATCTTTGAGGTATGCTCCTACTCTGACTCTGGACTCCACTAAGAATTGTGTCCAAGACCAAGGATACTGACGAATATTTGTAATTCTTAGTTTTGAACACGCTTCAATATTAGGGATTTGTTCCTGCAATTCTGCTTTCACTACCTCCACAAAAATACATCCATGTTGACCTGCTGGAGGACAAATGTTACATGGCTCAGGAAGCTCTAACTTATTTCACGGTTGCCAACTGTCAACATTTGGATGAATCCAGTTGAGATCAGCAAAACTAATCAGCTGAATTATCCTGCATTGTTGACCAACATACCCTGAGGCTAAACAAAAGCTTAGTGCTTTAAACCATTAAGTTTTGTGGTTTGTCATATTATTCTATGTTTACTATGTAATATTTGTCATATACATATATATGTGGTCAATCATTACTGTGGCAATAAATAACTGATACTGGGATCTATACATTATGCTAACATAACTATGACCTAAAATTTTCCTTTCCTCCCTTAATACTCAAGATAAACCTTTTTCCACATCTTCTAGCAACTCAGCTGTAATTAGGAGTCTGAGTTATATGATTAGTAGCACAGAGCTTTTATAATGAGGGAATGAGGTGAAATGGGATTTTACTACTAGGTATCTCATGAACCTCTGCTCTTATGAACTCTCAGAGAGCAAACCGAAATGTCATAAGGGGGATTGATTGTTCATGAATTATGAATTAGAAAAATATAATTTGCATTGTTTTAGAGATATGTTCTTAAGGATAGAGATGCACTCTTAGGACAATGATTTATCAACAAAATTATTATCTCATAAATAAGCCAAGAATATTATAAAAATATATCCATTTTGGGAACCACATTAGAAAATCCAACATCAAATGATAGTGCCAGGAAATACATTTATATTCTATGGTGCGCAAACTAGTCTGTATCTATAAGACTAGAAAAACTAAATTATTTATGATAGTGTCAATTTCTGTATGTATAAATATCAATTTTGATTACAAATTCATGAGTTTAAGATATATTATTGCAGAGTAAGCAAATACTCTGGAGATAAAGAATTCCCAACTTAACTAAACTTCGTATTTCTATATTTGTTATATATAGTAGCTACAAAGTATAATATGCCATCAGTTTTATCATTGCCTTCTCAATTTTATAAATAGCAAATTTCCAGGCAATAAAATTTTAAGGAGAAATATCCATTTTTTATCACTATATGTTTTAGATTAATATATGTTATTTTAAATAATTTAATTTAAAGTTGATATGTATATATGTATGTGTAAATCTCAAACTTTGAATTTTTAGCATTGATGCAAAAAAAAGCAGAATTTTTTTATTTTTAATTAAATTTCTGTGCTTGGAATTTATCCCTTCTATCTTAGCCATTTAGCTATTGAATTGTGTTAGCCTTGTAAACTGCCCAATAATTTTTTATATTTTGATGAAGAAACTGAGAAGAAGATACACTAGTAATGCACTTCTAGCATCTTTAGCATTATCAAGTTATAGTGGCTTTATACATATATTCATTCATTCTTTCATTAATTTAGTCTTTCAACAAATGTTAATTGAACAATTACTATAAGCTATACCCCATTGTAATATTTACCTATATGTCAACTGCAACAAAATGATTGCTTCATTGGATTTTTTTTTTTTTTTTTGGCACAGGCAGGCAGCGGCATGGCAGGCAAGAACTCTGCCTGCTGAGCCTCCATGGCCCACCTGCTTCATTAGATTTAGTATAAATGAGTTAAGTATGTAAGTAACTGAATAGAATTATTTGTTACTGGCTTTTACTGGATTTAGTTAATAATGTAAATTTAATTACATAAGGCCATGCTCAGATACAACTAAATAATTAAGGGGATAATGCCTCAAACTGTTGGTTTTGTTTGCATTTCAAGAGTTAATAAGAATGTGGACATTCTCCTCAGAGAAAAGAGCCCATAGAAAATTAAAATATAAGGTAAAGACAGAGCGTGCACATTTAAACTATTAGTTACTTTGAGCTTTCATTCAATTAGATTATTTTTAACTAGTCCTTCATTGGACCAAAGCATTTCATTTTTTCTAGTTATTAACAACCCAAGAAGCCATGATATTCATAAAGTATATTACTTAATTTATTAAACATTTGTGTATGTAAGTATGTGCTAGTCAAAACCAGTAGGAAAATGGTTTATCAATGTGTTTTTGCATGAAAAAGCTGGATATGTGTTACTTTATCCTTGTTTCACTCATATCTTGTGCTGCATGGTCTGTTTTAAAAACAAATTATGAGATTTTAGTAGTTTCGATAAATACCAATTATTATATTAAACCATTTAAAATAAATTATATTATTCCTTTACTGTCTCATTTACTTTTGATTCTTTACTTTAATACTACTTCAACCAAGAGTGCACAGAGGGAAATTTGGTATTGATTTTTCCAGTTGTCATTTTCCATCTAAAGAGAACTTAACATCTCTTTTGAAAGAGCTTCGTAGAGTACTATTTTCTCTTGAATCTTCAAAGAACCTAATTTCATTGAAATCCAGGTATTTTCCTTCTGTACCCCTATTATTTATCTCTGCTATATACTCCTACTATGACAAACATTTAGATATTATATATGTTTATGTGTATACATATATATTAGCTATTTTATTGTCAGATTCATGAAGAACACAACTTGAAGTTCGAGTCCAAAAAAGAAAGAGCCAAAGATGAGAAATGTTTGCATTATTTATATAATGAGTACACAGCCACTCTACATAAGCGAAGATAATGTTAGCAGAGTGTGCACTTTAAATTGTTTTCCCAGAATTGGGAATAGTTTTTTGCTGATCCATCTATATTTTATTAGCCTGTCTCTCTCATTAAAGGAAACATTAGTGGTAGCTTCTGGAGCAAAACTCTTGGTCTGTACAGAGTTAGAAATCACAATCGCAGCTTCATTAAATTAACATCAGAATTTCATCATTCAAGTCAGCAAAATTGAGGGCAACATAATCAGGTGAGGAATTGGGAACAACAGGGAAGAGAAAAGTAGATGTCCACTGATATGGAGATTGATCTGATGCTAATATAAAATTTAAAACTGGGATAAGTATTAAAGATCACCTATTTAATCAGTTTATTTTAACAGATTAGGAATTAAATTCCTTCACCCACCAAAATACATAACATATTCAAGTGCATACAGCTCAAAGAGATTAATGGCAGATTCAGAGTAAAACTAGAACTCAATTGTTTTAATTAGCATTTTATGTCCATTTTCTAACACACATTACTTTCAGAGAATATCAATAACAAAAAACGATTTATTCCATAATAGACTTGCTTAATTAACTCTGATTTCCTAGTTTTAGTCTCATTTTTTATTAATTCTAAACAAACTTTTTTGGAAAGGAAGAAATTCTTGATCCTGAGCCTGAAATAGACAAAATGGGGGAGAAGCAAGAAGATTATGAAGAAAATGAACACCGATGTTTCTTTGTCAGGCATGCTTACACACCGCCCTACATGATCCCCACCACACCAATATAAAGGAGCTGCTATTTTCCAACTTTTAGAGTTGAGAAAGAGCGGCTTTTCCTAGGTCATGCTAATAAGCAAGCAAAAGTTTCAAGATTAGAATAAAATTGGCCTCACTTTATGGAGTATTTAAGAAGACATATTTGCATATACAATATCTAAATTTCATATGAGCTCCAAAAGAGAAGTTCAATAACTTGCTTAAGGTGTCCGAGAAAGCAGGGAATCTTGAACTTAAACTTGGACCAGCCTTCTTGCAATATCTGGTGCTCTCATTCCTACACTGCACCTGAGTTTCCCTATTACTTCACCCCTCACTGCTCCAAACATAAATTTATTTATTTGGAAGGTGGTATAATCATTCCTAACATGAGAGGTGTTGTCACATGTAAATATGTTTTGAAAAATATTGTTAACACATTTCCCCTGGGTTTACACGAAAGCAAAATAAATGAAGAGGTTTTGATATGTGTTGCAGGGCCAAATTTACTGGTACCTCAAAATTAGGTTAGGAAAACTATTTATTTGATAGTTTTAAGTATTTAAAAAATTAAAATACACTTCAATGTCTTACGTGTACATTGTAGGATTCTATTATTAGAAAGATGATAGAGGCTAGTGCTACTGGACTTTCTTATAGAATACATTTCTAAATTTTTCTCCTTTTTCAAAGAGCATTGTAGGGTGATTGTGACTATGGTGTGTATAGGAACACAAGCTCGTGGACAGAACAAGCTTTCTGTTTTCATAACATAGAGCAAATGACCTCTTTATTACTTGCACAGCATAAAAAGTCCTGAAGCCCAAATAAGCTCTCTGTTATTTACACAGCACAAGGAGTTCAAAAGAGCAGGGGAAGAGGTTCCATCGTGGCTAGTCTCCCCTGTGACCTGTGCTTAGATAGCACACCCATTTCGTAATAGAGGAGAAAGACATATCTAGACTTTCAGGGTGTTTTTTATCCACCTCGGGGGAGAGGCAGCCCTGCCATTGAGAATTCCTGCCTTGATTAGCATCTAGGGGTAGCAGAAGAGTAGAGACTGGCTGCTCAGTGTGTAACTTTGCCTGAGAAGGAGGTGGGGTAGGTGAAGTCTGGATAAGGGCCACTTACCAGGTGTCTGTGCCTTCCCTAAGAAACACTTGAAATCATCTGGCGATCCTGAAATCAGTCTTTTAGACACCTTTAAAACATTGTCATCATATAAATGAAGTTTTACTTCACTTAAAAATTAATACTACTCTCTACTGTTGGGGGGATTTGCCTTTTTTTTCACTGAATAAATCTTCTATATATTTTAATTTCAAGTTATGGGCTTAATTTTGCTGCTGCTTCATTGCATTTCACAGCATTCTCATTTAAATCTCACATTATTTATTATTAAACAAGGCATCAGTTTCCCTATTAGCTCTTTGTAAGTAGGGAATTTCTGTTATGATTAAGGGTATTTAGTACCTATATGTTGGCTTCAAAGATCATTTTTATTTATTAAATCTGCACCATAACTGATATGCTATGTGTAAATGTTCATACGAAAGATGATCTCTCACTTATAAGAAGACAGTAATGTGCTATAACAAAAGAATACAGTCTGTACTGCCTCATAAATAATAAAAAACACATATTGCACCTAATACTCTCTGCCTTGGAAAATATTTTTTAAATGCCCACTAAGCAAAATGTGATTTATCAAAACAGCTCTGGTTTGTAATCTGTACCTGCAATATTGAATTATTATATAACTCTTTTTCAAGGCATAACATCCTATTAAAGCATTTGTTCGCTTTTATCTTCATATTTTTTATATTATTTTGAACATTACATTAAAACTGTCACTGTGACTTATGCTCTTTTTCTTCTTACTCTAAGGATAGAATGATTTGCTCCTTAAGGCTGTTTTTCCAGATCCCGTAAGTAAATTAAACTTGTGTGAGCAGTTTATCTTTATTGTGGTTAATGATCACAGATATCCTAAGCAACATTTCTTTTCAAGCTTTACACTCTGTGAGTGAAAACGCTCCCAAAATCATTATTAAAAGGAGCATTTCATTCTGGTTTTCCTACGAGTCATCCTCTCATTTTCTTTCACATTTTATTGTTACAAATCACGGCATTCAAGGTTTCCTATAAGAGGATTCTCCTGACGGAAAGTGAAAACATATTATTATGCATTCTGAAGCTGGGATAAACTAGACAGCCGAAAATTTACTGATCTTTCTAGGAAACTTACCTAAAGATCAGAAAGCTTCCTGGGGATGATCTGAGGGCACAGACAAGCAAATATCTGGGGAAGCTGTAGTTGTAAATGCTAGAGTTAGATAGACTAATTTCAGAATATTTTGTCTAGCATTTTCTGCTCTGTATCAATGTTTAGATCCTGGGTCCTCAAGCAGGGCTACCTTGCTTGTATATATATATATACTTTTTATTATTTATTTATTTATTTTTTTGCATGGACAGGTTCCAGGAATCAAACCTGGGTCTCCTGCACGGCAGGCAAGAATTCTGCCAGCTGAGCCACTGTTGCACCACTCTGACATATAGTTAAATATATTTAAATTTAGCTTACAGAGGCACTTTTTTTGTTACTTTGAAATATGATTTCTTTGTGTAGTTATAATGTCACAAATCCAATCAGAACTTAAATCCTGGCGACCAAATTTCTGTTAACTTCACTGCAATTCTGAGATCAGTACAATTTGTTCAAACCTTATGGCAAGCACTTGAAATATCCTAAAGGAATTTTTTTTTTTTTTTTCCAAAGTGACCCGCAGGATGTTTAGAAAACAGCCATGGGCTGATATCCTGCCTGGGCAATACTGTGACAATTACTACAGGCTCCTCTTAAGGGTTCAGTGTGACCTGAGAGGTCAATTTGACTGCTGGCCTAGATGAGCCTGAGGGTTCAGTCCCAAGCAGACTATATTTTATTTGGAGTAAACCCAGAGTCATCTTTGGATTTCCTCATTCTAAACTGAAACTTCACAGGGAACATGGTTTGGTTTCAACTTTAACCTAACATTGGACGAGTCTTATGATACAGAGAGTTTATAATTTGCACAAAAGTAGATATTTGGTTAATATCAAGTTTCATGTATGAACCAACAAATAAATGATTTCAGTTGCCATTTCACTGCCCCCTAATCATCTGACTAAACTATATTCTAAGAATTTCATCTAAAAATTCATGGACTGCAGATCATTTTCTCAGTGATGACCTTGTTAATTTGTATATAACCATATGAAAGAGATCACCAAATAGTGGTATCTGTCATAATATCAAAACCTTGTAGAAATAAGAGTACATTGACTAAAATGTACATATTCCATATATGTCAACCAAGATTGCTTAGAATACTATGAATTGTTTACTTTTCTATATGATTTTTAATGATGCTATTATAATGTGTTTGTTTTTTTTTTAAGTTAGACTAGATTCTGGTGTATTTTTCTCTCCCAAAAGCATTTTCTTTTTTTTGGTGTCTTGTTTTCTCAGTATAATTACTAGAGCTAAAGTGCAATGCTATCAATGCTTTGTCATTTGCATCTGAGTATTTGAATCTAATTTTAAACAAAATTAGATAACTCTTGGAACTATAAACTTTGACTAACACTAAGTCATGACTTACGCTCCATAATACACTGCCAAATAACAGCAAAAATAGCATGTACCTTCAGCAAGAGGGCAAACTCGGGAAGGGGTCCATTAAACAAGAATTCTCATCACAGTACAATTATTTCATGGTGTCCCATCTCAAATCTAGCTTCTTAAGGATTTGTTTTAGAAGCTTGAATTTCACTGAACAAATTCTATAAAAGTTCTAGATTATTATACTTGGATTCAGACCTCTTATAACTGAGTGACTGCATATGAAGATTTTTCTACACATGGGTGCAACGGTTTTGTAATCTTCATTTTTTATCTTAGATTTTAAAAATGACATTAATATAATTTTTGTTGTGCTACTGTCATTCCTACCAGAAATGATCATTAACCAAAATGATGAGTGGCAAGTGGCCCTACAAATCTTCTTAATAGTGAAAAAAAAAGTAAGAAAAAAATATTAACTTTACATCCCATCTCTAAAATTGCTCAAACTAACAAATATGGCAAATACATATTCATTCAAGTAACTTTTAAATTTCATGTAAAAATGAAAATAGTATGCATTTTAAGATTATTTGGAATCCCCTGTATTTGTAATTTAGTAATGCACACATATCTGATAATGTATAACTAACACACACAACAGAAACTCTGAAATGGTTACTCCATTTTTGGATAATTTTTTTTGAGTAACAAATATGAATGCCTGAAGAAGTGTTGAGGATATCTTTTCGTTTCTAAGTACTACATCTTCTACTTGACCACAGGCTCAAAATAACCTCAGAAGTCATTGCCTTGCAATTTTCTGGAACCAATATTTGGTCAGATACCTAAGCCTTATGCAGTCACAAAGATCATCGTGTCTTATAATCCTGCACCCAGAAGAAATGTACAGAATTCTGTTTACATCCTACCCTAAAACTCCCATTTCATCTGCCACCTCATGTCTCCAAGTGGATGAACCAAAGCTAAGGTTGCCTAATAATAGTCAACATAATTGGCCATCCAGGAAATAACTTTTGGAAATGTTAAGCCTCTAGTTTCCATAGGGGAACTAAGAAATGCTCAAGGTTTCATCTTCTGGTTATCCCTATACAGCAGTTTACTTTTTCTTCTCTTGACAGAAATGTATTCTCTTTCTCTGGCCCTGTTCTAACCACCAAACTTACCATTGTCTTCTCAGAGAAACATACAGAGACACACATACCCACCACTGCAGCATTTATTCCCCAGGCCACACCTACTCAGACGAATATTGGAGAGATTATTACTTTCAATGAAGTTGGTAACAAAATCTTATCAGCCATATTTTAACTATTATAATTTATCTGTCTATGGAGAAACAATTGTAAAAAAATCTCTCTGGATAGCAGGTCAGTAGTTAAACTTGTGCAAACTGAAAAAAATGAAGACACAATTAAGACAGTTTCATTAATGATCAGTTCTTATCGCTTATAAGAATGTATGCATATATGAACACATTGCCATTTATACATGAGATAAAGTAACAACTGGTTATTAATGATCAGAAAGTCAACTTTACTTGAATAATATGTCAGGTAGTACTTTACGTATCTCATATATATTTTCTCATTTAACCTTAACAATGACCTTATGCGCTTTTTACACTTCATTTTAGAAAAGTAAGAAAGAAAAAGTATAAAGTAATCATCACTTGCCCAAGTCAAGTAACAGAGTTCAGACTGGAAGCCATGTCTTTTTAACCCATTCAGATTATCCTTCCCCAAATTTACTCAGATGAATGCAAATTAGCTCAGTGATGCAATTGTTCTATTAAAGGTCATTTACCTCCTCACTCAATGAACACCAATTAAAGTAGCAATCAAATTTTGTACCTTAGAAAAATAAAATTTGAAGTAAGGTCAAACATGCCTTCTAAAGAGATGAAAATGTGGGGAATATCTTATAAACCAATGGCTAAAATAAGAACAATGAATGTTCGCACATGTTGGGGAGGGCAATATTTACTCTTTTCAATTATTTTCAAAAATAACTGGCTAAAAAGTGGAGAAAAAGAAAAGATCCACTAAATAAAGAAATCATTGCCTCCATCCACATTTACATTATACAATAGGCATGTTTATTCCTGATTTCTCATGCTTTCATAGAAACGAGTCACTTTATGTTTCACTCCCCAGTAAAGAAATGTGTGGGAGAAAAACATCTGACTAATGCGTTTAAGAAAAGAACTGAGTGGGGTTGACTCAGTGCCTCCTAGGTTTCCTTTTGCACCAAGCTGCTTTGTAAGTCATCTGCATCCTCTGCTGCTCCATGGAGTAAGCTTAGAGAGTCTGGCTCTTGCCCTGTAAGGCAGGTGTGCAGACTGCCAACAGCACTAGGAACTGCAGGACCAAGTCTGCCTAATTCTAGCGTGAAGGATAAACAAGTCCATCTTGCTACATTAATGAATGTGCTCTTATGTAGTCAGTCATTTCACCTGTGGTTTTTTTTGCTCTATGTCTTGTTTCTCATCTGAGGAAAGTAGAAAGGGATTTTTTTTTTTAATTGGCTCCATAAAAGCCTACCATCCACAGCTTGGATGAAATCTGAAGACAAAATGTTGAGTAAGATAAGCCACATAAAAATGAACAAATACAATATGATTCCACTTGCATGAAATACCTAGAAATGCAAATTCATGGAGACAATAGAATTATAGGTTACCTGGAGCTGGGTGGGGGAAGGAATGGGAAAGGGACAGTATGGCTTGATGTGTACAGAGATTCTATTTCGGGCGATGAAAAATGCTTTGGTAATGGATAGTGGTTATGGTAGCACAGCGTTGTGAATGTAATTACTACCATTGAATGTACACTTGAAAGTGGTTGAAATGGGAAATTTTGACTTGTATATGTGTTACCACAATACATTTTTTTTTTCAAAATCGAAGTAGTTGGAGGGATAGTGTAAATACCTGGAATTCACTTCAAAATATTAAAACCTATGTATGAGGAACAGGGACAGTAGGACATGATTGACAAAATGAAATTTGGATGATGGGCACATAGTATGCATTATTTTATTGTCCATACTTTTCATAAATTTCTAAAAATTTTCCATACTAAAAGTTAAATTAATGAAATGCTTTTTTTTTTAATAAGCCACGTATCCTAGAGTGTTAACCTGAGCCTTGGGAATATACAAGAATTGGTTATTTAGGAACCAAATCAGATTGGAACTCCTGATGCACTACTAGTGCCTTATGGCATTTTGAATTTAGCCCTTCGCAGTGGCTTATCCACAGGGGGATTGCCTGTTATTAGGGGTTCAATACTATTCTAATGGGCCTTCAACTTATTCAACATGGGTTGTATAAGCAGGAGAAGCCATTCTCTGTAGCTGATATTTATCTGACTTAAGGCATGAGACAGTATCGCATGACTGAATGTTTTCCCATCTAAAGTGACACAGATTTTACCTAGCAGGTACGTTATATTGAAAAAAGGAGACTTTGAGATCTTCTTTATGCTCATTTAAAACAAGCAGAAATTCATTACACAAATGGTTAAGTCATTAGTGTGTACAATGATTTTCTGTTTTTCTTGTGTTTCTCAACCTTCACATCAGCTTAGAATTACAACTGTAAGGCAGCTAAATTGCAAGTGGAATAGAGAGTGACAGGGGATGAACTCCACAGTGCCAATCAGATGTCCCCTATTTTATTAGCTGTTGTGTGACTTTGAACTACGTTATGGGTACAAAGTAAGTTGTCTAAGAGATATCATCTTTAGTAATTCCAAAACTTTTTCAGTTCTCTTAAGTCAGCTCCCCTCACTTGGCCTTGAACAGAACCCAAATTGAGTCATTTCTACAACCCTGATTAGATTTCAGAGATCTGGACTGTGATTCTATCCACATTAGTTAGGTAGATTTTATTATACAGAAGATGATAGGAATAGAAACCAGTAATTTATAAAGAAAATGCCATCAACATCAATTGAGACCAACAAACATGTCAATAAAATTATTCCCAGTGCAATGGCTTTAGAAGACATTTCAAAAGAGCTGAGCTGGGACATTTGGTCTCTAGGAATCCGGTTTCTTAGAACATCGAGTGGCTGAATTGGTTTTAAAATATGCTTTGGTCTTGATATGAGGAATAGTGAGAACATAAGCTAATTAAACTGGAGGTTGAGAGATTTTCCAGAAAACAAATGTTGTGATTTTAAAGAAGGGGGTATACTGATATGAAAAGGGCAAAGTATTTTGTAGGTCAGTCTAGGAGATATGAAAGCAAAGTAGAAACGCCTAGGTACAGTCAGTCTTAAAGAAGAGCCACAGGTTTTGGTTGTTATTAGAATGGCTAGATTCCAAAATATGTATATTTAGAGAGAGAGATAGTTATACTAAATACTTAGAGAAGAAAAAGATGCATTTGAGAGGGAAAAACTAGTAAGATCAGTGTCAAATAGTCATGTAATTATTTAGTGAGTTTCAAAGTGACCTTGTTAAAATTGATGAAAAAGTATTACTTGTGCCTTGAGGAAACATGCCCAGAAAAATCTGTGAATTAAGATCCTAACAAAGGCATAGAGGAGATGCGATACCTTGAAAAAGAGCCAGACTGGACAACAATAAATCCTTTCCATCCCTAGTCTGATGAGAAAACATCCCATTGTCAGAAAGATTCAGAACCAGGGAATGTGAAGATGCATAATATGTCTTTGTATATTCATTTATTTTTGCATTCACTAGATCTCACCAAGGGGCTCACAAAACAAACACCAGAGAATTTGTTAGGAAATTTAAATGTCTCACTCCTCTACAACCAGACAAAAGGCAAAATAAGATTTTATTATAGCTAGGAAAATTATTTGCTGTATATATGTTAGAGAAAAAAAAAAGAAATAAGCTCAGATTAAACAGTTAAAAACTCCAGCTGAGCCTTCCTAAAAGCATACTGGGTAAAAAGGAGAAAAAGTAAATAAAAGACATAGTTCCTTTCTGCAGAGAAAGACAAAGTAGAAAGAAATATTGCACAAGGTTGGGATTATTCAAAATCTAAAGGAAAACAAGGACTTGAGGCCTTGGGGAGAAGTGTGGCCACAAGGATATGGCTTTGTTTTGTTTTTTGTGCTGTGCCCAACAGCATAGGAAAGAAAAGAACCTCAAGATCTGGGAACTGGGCCACCATCAGTGCAAATTTCTACACATTGCTAAAAGTCACATATGTCTCAAATGCCTCTTTCTGAAGGAGGAAAGGATATGAGTAAATGGATTACAGTCCTGGCTTTCTCTACTGAAGAGATATCTGCTGCCCAGATATCTCAGAAAGGTACAATTAATTCACAATGTCAAAGAGCTTATTTGTTGGATTTTTTTCTTTAACTTAAGAATTATGGACTTGATATTTGAATATTTTAATTCATGTGGGAAAGGGGATTTAATTTTCAGGTTATATAATTTTTATGGACTTCATAATGTGAGGAAATTTAAATCCGGATATACAGAATGTCTGTATGGCTGACTATTATCAGGTTATTGCAATATTTATTAATTAATCTCATCTCTAATTTACCCCACTATTATTTAATGTCATTTTATAATCTCTGGTGAGGTATACTGAATATAGTTGTTTTGCATAATTTGTATTGGGAAACCAATTGGGAGGCATATTCAGTTTAGGGTTTAGTAAAGCCTTTCAGGTACATTAATTAATGAATGGTTCTAACCCAATGCTTCTTTAATTTTAATGTGCATAAGAATTACCTGGGGATCCTGTTAAACTTCAAAATCAGTAGATCTGGAGTGGTTCTGAAATTCTGCATTTCTAACAAACTGTGTATTTCTTCAAGCTCTCAGGTGGCCATGATTCTTCTGGCTTATAATGGCAAGGTTCTAATCCATTTCAAAATCCCCTGAGGCAAAATTTAATTTCCTGCCAGTGAATCCAGGAGACATCACACAGAAGCAGTATTGGTATTGGGGGAGCAGGCCTGATGAAGTTGTGAGCAGAATTGTGCTGATAAATTACCCCTCTCCTCTGCTAAAATAAGCAGTCACACTCAGGGCTAGTCATAGAATTAATGGTTTAGTCCAATTTCTAATAAGAAAAAAAAAAACCTGAGGATTATTAGGGGAGAATATTTACTCCCCATTACTCATATATCCATTAAAGACGATCAAATCATTACCTCAAAACCTTAGGAATAAAAGTATTGATATTGAAGAAGCACAATCAGCTACACTCTACCACTCCCTCTCTTCTCTTGGACACAGAGATGTGACAAATGTATTTGATTAGCTTCTGTCACTCCGTGTTCTCTTACGGAGCCAGCTAGCTGTAGAATGCCTGCTTTATCCACACATTAAGGGGATAGGCTTATCAGTAAGGCTATCACTTTTCAGCTCTGCCAATACCAGATGTGCCAGTCTGTTTATCCTGAGATGATGTATTTCAAGTCCTGGTGGCCACATTCTTAAAGCCACATTCTCCAATCAGCTTTATCAGTAATAAAGACATCATTTCCTCTCCATTGGTCTGATTCCTACGTCTTACTTTTCAATAAGATGCAAACTCAAGAAGAGAAGATAGGATTATCTTTTATGGAGTGCCTAAAAGACCAGTACTCAATACAATATTTTTGAAATGCCTTCTCTATCAGTAGGTCTGTTTATCTCTTGAGCTCTAACTGCCCTCGGGGTTGAATCATGAGACAGGACTTGGGGAGGAGAAATGAAAGAACAGGCAGCTCCTTCCAGGCCTGGTAAATAATGGTAAATGATACTAGAGAGCTAGTATATTGTTAATTCCTCTGGTAGGTCTTAATCTTAGCAAGAGGAAAGTTTTAAATGTAGCTAAGCATGTACTAGGAAACCTTGGCACATAGAGCAAATGTCTTGTTTCCCTTGAACTAGCAGGGTGAAAGCTACAGGTCTAGTGAAGAATTTTAGCTTTCCTGTCAGTGCCCTCTGCACCAAATTGTTAGAGGCAATGCACAGATAAAGAATAAGAATGGTTAGGGGGAGCAGTTAATTAAAAAACAGATGCAATCTCCACCCTACCCCTCTCCCCAATCTATGAATAGTGAGTAGGCATCCTAGAAATAGTTGCTTATACACAATTTAATTAGGAGGCATTGACTCATGATTTAAAGATTAGTGGTCCGAGGCTGGAGAAAAGAAACCTCTAAGTGTGAGGGCTTTAAGACCAAAGACAAATGGACCAGAATGACAGACCTTAACAGTATTTGTCAGCATGTCCTCCAAATCAATATTTGTCCAATAATCAAACCAGATCAGCCCCTCACAACAGAAAACAGCACAGATCCTGAGAACATTCATTAATCTCAGATCCTCTAGACTACAACAAGGATACAGCTCAATGATTCATATACATAGCTGCCATTTTGGAGAAGATAAAGGTAGAAGGACATAATCTGAAAGAGCCTCATTTATATAAAAGGAATTATTTAAACCAGCATTGGAGGGGTGTTGAACTATGAATACACTAACTACTTTAACAGTCAATTTTAAAGTGTGTAAATTTCCTTACCAGCAGCATTCATAAGAATTGTCAGATTAGCTATAGAGTCAATAAAAGCTAAATTTTCTGTGATCACTTGAGGGTAGAATAAAATAATTTGAATTCTGCTGTAAATATTTTTAAAAGATATAACATTCATATAAACCAACTCCAATAATGAGAGGCATGATATTTCATCCAATCTAAAAAGAAATAGAAGAACACTGATTTAAGAGAGGAAAAGGAATTGTGGCCTAGGATATTCATGGAGGAGGCCATATCCAAGGAAGGCGTAGTGGTGAGTCTCCAGGGTTGGTAAATGAGGGGAATGAGATGTGGTGTTGAAAATGAGAATTGATTCATGGTCTGTGAAAGGAACAATCAACTCCTAAATCCCCTTCCCCTTAACTCTTCTCATGGACAAACTTTCAATCAGGTATCCCAGGCTCTTCATAAAAGTAATTTAATTACTAAATTCTTTCCCTCACAAGGAAGAAAGTAAGATATATATATACATAGTGTTAGCAGCTATGAGTAGAGTTCTCCTCATTCCACTCTATACCATCTAAAGCAGGCTTGCCATTTGACATGTTTTGCCCACATACCACAAGGGTTCCAAAGAAAATTCCCATTGCCTTCTTATTACATGTCAATGGGCAGCCAAGAATCACTAGACCCTCTAGGAAAGCCTGAAGTAGTGATGTCAATGAATATAACAAATAAACAAGAAAATGCTCTAGGCAAAATAAAAAATGAATAATTCGGAAAATGGAACAAAGGAAATAAATATTCTATTGGATTCTCTTTAGAGATTCAAAAAGTCATGTTCTACATAAAATAAGAAGAAACTGTTATGGAAAAGGTGAAAACAAAAAATAAGGAAAAAGCTCTTAGATCTAAAAATTACTATTCTTAAAATACATATTTGGTAGTAGAATTGGAAGATAAAATCAAAGAAAACTCCCAGAATATTGGTAAAATGTAAACTAAGCTAAGAAAAGGAGTGAAGTGGGAATAAGACACAGAGGTTAAACCCAGGTGATTTAATCAAAGACTAAAGATAGTTGAGGAACAGAGGACAAAAGAAAAAATTGGTCGACAGGTGTTTTGGTTTACTAAAGCTGCTGGAATATAATATAACAGAAGTGGATTGGCTCTTACAAAGACGATATATTGGTACTAGTTACAATTCTAAGACTGTGAAAATGTCCAAATTAAAGGACCAAAAAAAGGATACCTTCTCAGAGGAAAAGCACTGGGATCTGGGGTCCCTCTGTCACGCAGGAAGGTACATGGCAACATCCATTGTCCTTTTCTCCTGACCTCTGGTTTCAAAAGGTTCTTTCAGCTCCTGGGGTCCTTTTTGCCTTTCCATGGGGTGTTTCCTTTCTTAGCTTCTCTAAATTCTCTAGGCTCTCTCTGTGCTCTCTTAAAGAACTCCAACTAGTTGATTAAGACCCATCTTGAATGGCCATGGTAACATCTTCATGGAAACAACCTATTCAAAAGGTCCCATGCAATAATAGGTCGACCCCCACAAGATTGGATTAAAAGTTGGATTTCTGGGGTACATAACAGATTCAAACAGCATAACAGGAAATCATGAAAAATGAGAATTTCCAAAAGCTAAAGAGAAACATGAATGTTAAAGTATTTTACCAAACACACACACATACAGACATGTATAATTTATATCTTTTATATTGCTGTAAAATTCAGAATACCAAGAATATAGGCCACATTATAAGAAAATTCACATAGAGAAAGTAATTAGCAATGATATAAGGAAAAACACTGGTTTCAGAATTCTTAACAGCAACCCTGGATGTTAGAAGACAATGGAGTAATACCATCCAGATTCTAGATGGAAAATATTTGCCATCTAGAATTGAAAATGAAGAGATTATCAATAATGTCAAAGGCAAAAGAAAAACATTACAGAAATTCCAAGATTCAGAAACTTATTTCTGACACACGCTTTTTTGGGAAATCAATTGAGAATTTGCTTCTAAAATATGAGGAAAATGTCAAGAAAATACCTGAGAACCAGTGAATAGTCATTCCAAACCTGAAGATCAGTGAAAGAAAATTTGAGAATATGAATTGTAACAGAAAGACAGAGTTCTCTGGGAGGCCAGTCATGACTATAAAGAAAAAGGCATGTCTCTGAAATGACAGTATAATTGAGAATTAAAAAAAAAAGTAATAAAGATGTAGATAAGGAAAAGTAAAGCTAGAAGAAAAATAGATAAAACCCATGTTTAAAAATATGAAGCAAATGAAAATATTCCATGATTTTGAGGAATTAGTAGAATCTGTGTTAGTTCAGGTGGTCAGAAGCAGATGCTAAGACAATTGGAAGCTCAAGAGTGCTGGGTGAGTTTTCAAAGGGCCATGCAAGTCTGACCCTGAGTGAAGAAGAGAGGGAAGGAAAGATGGGTGGAGCTTCCTAGACTACTGAACAGTTTAAGGAAGGTGCAGCAAGGACTTCAGGAAGTTCTTACTAAGGCAGCTGGCAAAAGAGTCCATGTATACCAGGAATGGGCCTGATTTAGTGACTATTGTGTTCAGTCATTGACTGAGAACTGCCCATGGGAAGCCTGATCTTAGCACAAACGCAGCTATAGATGTCAGAGCACAGCAGCTGGGGTCCTCAGTTATATGTTCCCTGGAGTTGAAGGTTTACAAGGTTCATTTACATGGCCACCACAGCATGAAAGAAAAATAACCTGATACTAGTAATATTCTTTTTCACGTTTTTGACTGGTCCAGTGATTATGACATGGGAACCAAACAGAATACATAATCGCTACACATCACTTCACTTTCAGCCAAAAATATTACATAGTCACAATCAAGCAAACAGTCTCCATTCATTTTCAAATAGAATCAAACTCTACAGAAATTACAGAAGTTAATCATGGTTATAGGGTAATGTGTTAGTCAGTGCTTTCTAGAGAAACAGAACCAACAGAAAAGATCCGTAAATATGAAATTTATTAAGGTGTCTCACGCAACTGTGGGAATGGAAGAGTCCAAAATCCATAGGGCAGGCTGTAAGCTGGCAGCTCCAATGAAGGGTCTGGTCAAACTCCACAGGAGAGTCTCACTGGCTGAAGAAACAGCGAAAAAGTCTCTCTTCTCTCTTAAAAGCCTTTGACTGATTGAATTATCACACTGTGGGGGGCACTCCTTAGTTGATCAGAGAGATAATCAGCTGCAGATTCAATCAACTGACTTATGATTTAATACACCAGCCACAAAATATCTTTGTAGCAACGGTCAAGTCAATGTTTGTCTGACCAGATAACGGAGCAAAATCATTTGGCCAGGTTGACATCAGAACCTAATCATCACAGCTAACAACTGCAAAAATAAAAATACAAGTGTCAGAAATAGAATGATGGAAAAGGACAGAAGACATATATGGAGGTATAGAGCAGTTGTAACCTCAATTAATAAAGTAAAGAAGAAATGAGGTTTAGGTGATTAATTTAATAATTTAACCATCAGAAAAATTACACTGCATGATATTACTGCATTGGTAGGGGATGGAAAGGAAAAGTGGGGAGAGAGATAATTGAGCTAAATCTTCCTAATACCATAGCAGAAAATCAAGGCAATAGAGAGATAAATGATGTAGTAACAAAATTATTCATGTTGGGGCCTTCCTTACCAGAACTAAAAACAAAAACTTTATGTTTGGGGACTACAGCTGAAAGTTAGGAAGAGTTAGGTTAGGAAATATTTGCTCTTAATTATATACATTTCTTGCATATATGAATCAGACAAAACAGCTAAGATTTTTTTTCATGATTCCATCATTCCTTATAATTGGTGTTAAGTTTCATACAATTACAAAACTCACCTTATAAAGTGCATTTTGTTTTAAAAACTATTTTACTTAATAAGATTATATTTATCTCCCTATCTCCTTAACTATTATTTCAAATAATTTTAATTACCTGCATGTGTTAAATCATGAAAATTTGCCATGATTTATTTAACAAATTAAATCTCTAATATGTAGGCTGTTTCCATTCCCAATTTTTAACTTACAAAAAATGCTCCAATGAAATCCACTTAAACCTCACTGTTTACATAATTTCTTCTCTGTGATAAATTTCAAGAATTGATAGACATATAGATCATTTTCCCTCCAAATATGTGTGTCGTGTGTTTCTCCCATTCTCAATAAAAATGTATGGCAGTGCCTGTTTGCTACTTGGTACTAGCATGTTTTCATCTTTTCCAATGGAGTCTTATTGTTTAATTGCTTCTCTTTTTGTAAATTTGAATACTAATGAGCTTCAATGTTTTATAGTTTCATTAGCTGTGTTTTATGTCTTGAGAATCATCAAATAATATTTCTCAAGCTCCTATTCTATTGAAATGCCGCTTTTCCTGGGTTTTAGCATACAGACATTTTAAACTCGTATGTGGCCAAATCTATCAAGATTTTTGTTTGTGTTTCTTTCATCTCTTTTTTTCCTTGAAATGATCTCTACCCACTGCATCTGCAAAATTGAGTTGTTTTCTCTTCAAAAGCACATCATCACCTAGTTTGTTATTTAGCCTGAGGCAATATGGTTCCGGTACTACTGGGTACCTTTCAGGGTGTGTACTGGCTGGACAAAACTGTCTCTCTCATGCAAAGCATCAAAGCTAGCTTCTCAGGGTTCTCATAGCCCTCAGTTTCTGGGGAAATAGGCTCCAGAGTGTCAGTCTCAAGATATCATTTTGCTATAGATATTTAATGTGTTTCATAAGTAGTTTCGGTAAATGTTAATTATGTATCATCTATATCATCCTTGTATTTCCTTCTGTTTATATACATCCTATTTCCAATAAGTACTCATTCAGTGTTGTGTATTTCTCAGTTCAGTAACAGAGTAAGGTAAAATTACTTTTCTTTTTTTTCTTTTTATTTAAGTAAATTGTGAACCTCATTGCCAAATGTGGCTTTTGAACTTCCAAAAAAGAAAACAGACCAACAAAAAACTCTAAAAAAGCAAGAAAGTAGTGTGAAGAGTCACAGAAAAATGAATGACTGAGAACAGATAGATAATGATTTGTAATAAAACAAGCTACAACTTTAGAAAAAAAAGGCAGTCTTGAATTTCCTCTTATCTTGAAGTTAGAAACCATGATATTTAATATTTTTTCAGCAAATGGGGATTTGGTCTTTTGCAGCAAATGGGGATTTTTGCCTTATGATACAGGTGATGCCAAAAGAAACAGAAATGCTATTTTCTCTATGGAAATGCTTACTTGCGGATGAGAATATCTACAGTAGTTACTCAACACTGGTCAATTGCCAGAGAATCAATTTGGACAGAGTAGAGACTTCAGAGTCACGCACTCTGGGTTTCAATGTGTTGTCCTCCACCTCCCCTGTGAATGGCGCCAACGAAGCTCTGGCTATAGATGTGGCAATTAGTGTAGCAATGTGGTTTAGGGAAAAGCAGAACAATTAGAGGGGAAGTTTATTTGGCCTAGTTTAATGGAGGACATTGTTGTAGATGAATGCAAGGGACGGACCTAGTTATCCTTTGACAGTTCCCTGTCTTTGAGCTGCGGCAGGTTATGTAACTTCTCTGAACATGACAGCCCTCATTTGTAAAATAGAAATGATGCTCACTCATAATAATACCTACTGTGCAGTTTGCTGTTAGCATCAGAAGCAATATGTGCAAAGTTGTTGGCCCTTAATAGAAACCAAATGAAATATGATTGTATTTGTTTCCAATATGATCAATAGCATTCTAATTACAGCTTTGGATTGGTAAGCAGTATTAGATTTTCCACAAATGCTGTCATAGATTATTGTTATCTTCCATTTGGCAAATATAGAAAGTTCCCATATATTCAAGAGCTGTTTTTAGTTGTTTTTTGTATTTCATTTTTATAAAAGAAGAAAGCAGTATTTCACTGGTTCACTGCCATTTTTAGGGGGACGTTATCTAAAATTGTCTTTTCAGGGAAGATTCAGTTTTTACATGTGTTTGTTCTGTTATTACATTTAAACAAGGGATACACTTATTCTAAAAAACTCAATTTCTAAAAGTTTGATCCTAAGTAAATCTTTTAGAAAACCGATCCTAAGTAAATATGCTATTTTAAAAATCAAGAGAGGTGTCAATACAGAGTGGCCAGAATGCCAAGTGAAGCTTATTCTCTCTGGACAGATTTTCCTTCAAATACACCATTTTTTCTGTAAATTACCTTTGGATAAAAGAACATCCTTGCGAAAGTTCTGTGTATTTCCTGTTTTATCTTTGATGCTGCCAGCCATCTTTCTGGGGGTTGCTGCACTTCTTTGGTGAAGGGTGCTCTAAAAGAGTGCCAATTGTGGATGCTGTGTGCTGCACCTTTCGCTAACCTGGCTGAACTTGGCTCAGCTATGGCATACATCTGGGACCAGGGGTGAATTTCTGTAGATCCTGGGATCAGAAAAGGTATATAACCTCTGATGACTGATGAGGCTCAACTGGCCTGGCCTTGCCTTTACCTTAGTTTTTTCATCCAAAGAGAAAGGGCTATCCTGAAGAATCGGGCCAACAAATGGCCTCTTTTTAGTTCTTTAACCTTACACTTATCATCTTTGTTCTTTGTTCCCTTTCTTCTCACTTGTTTTAAAGGATGAGAAGCACCCTTCCATGCCTAATTATACATTTATAAAACTAAGCATTCATTGTTACTGTCTACTATATGTCTGACACTCTTCCTAACACTTTACATCTATAATTTATGTGATCCTCACAACAACCTCATAATGAAGGTGTCATGGTCATCCCCACTTCACAGATGAGGAAATTAAAGAAAAGAAAACTTATATAATTTTTTCAATGTCACATAACTTGAAGGGATTCTTGCACAATAAGTATGCAAAAACAATGGATTAGCTATATGATTTTGAGCAATGCCTAGGTCTGAAAGATTTATACCAAGGGCACAATAAGTGTTGTGCATTTTAACCCCAAAAGTGGATGCTGAAAATCTCAATAAATCAAAGTGTATGTTTATTTTGGTCGCGAAGAATCATATAATGGATAAATCAAATATAATTTATTTCACTCCAGTACAGTGTTCCTGAAATTCTAATGAACGTACAAATCACTGGAATCTTGTTAAAATACAGATTTACCTTCAATAATTCTGGGGTGGGCCCTGAGATTCTGCATTTTTGACACCCCACTTCATGATGCTGATGCCGCTGGTCTAGAAAGTACATTTTGAGTAGTAAGCCTCAGTATACCTTTACATTCAATGTAAGTGAGCCCTTGGTTCAACATTTCAATGAAATTCCAGGAAAAAATGCTGTTTTTTTTTCTTTTTATTGTATAAGCCAGTTCATTTTGCCTAGGGATATTATTTTCTTTAAAGTTCCATAAATCTAATCCCAACTGGCCATATCACAAATTACATGTACTCCAAATTCAATTACGAGAAAAAGCAACATGTAAACATGATTGCTGTGTGAATTCCAGTGAAATGCCCAAAGCAAATCTAAAAACTCATACCATGAAAATAAGTCAGTATTATGAATTTTATGAGTTCATAAAAAGTACATGCAAAAGATCCCATACACATACCACAAAAATCACACCCACCATTTACACAAGCACCGTCCCTACTATCTAACTTATAAATGGTACTTGGGTTGCCTGTGTCTGATGAAGGAAAATAATTATTTTTCTTGTGCCCTTCTCAAACCCAAGTCTTATTGCACTATTCCAGTCCTATCAGATTCATACTAACAGAAAAACTGTTTTTGCATTTTTGATGTCCTACCCAACTTTCCCACTCCTGAATTGGCCTTTCCAGCAAATTCAGGGAAGTCTTAGTTCAAATGTTCCATCTCTTCTGAGCCCTCTGACTTTCTTCTGCAGCGCCCATGCTTATGTTGTCATAAGCTGAGAATGAAGTAACAGCAGGAAGAGAGAGAATCAATTGTGTCATCATGTTTATAATTAGCCCACTTTGTGGAAAGAATCACTGTCTCATGAGGCTACCTGAAATTAGCCTCAGACAATGATCCCTCCTGCACCTGTATTGTCAGCATCTTGGGCGCAGCTGGAAAGCTGAGGGCACTCTGCTCTTGGAGTGCAGTCAGAAACCAGCCACACCTGCAGCCCTCACTAGTGAAGATCCCTGAAATAGAAATTACTGGTGTCATAATTAACCTTGATGAGCCAAGATCATTGAATGCTCATTTTTAAAGTCTGTTATCAAAGCTACAATTTGAGCTCCAGACTGTAGATAACAAATTACTAAATTGGATATCACTTAAAAATGCTATTGGACCACAAAAGAAAATACCACATTGTACAGTTCATGCAGTTGATTTCTTCACTTTTTATTAAAGAGAGAAGAAACTAACACAACTACACTGGTGGAAGTACTGTGGATAATTTGCCATATTTCTGGCTGTATCTTATGGCAATCATTCACAAAGTATTGCATGCAGTAAAATCACCGGCAGGGGATTTTCATAACGTAGATTGCTGGACCCTAACCCTTTTGATTCAGTAGATCTGCAGTAGGCCTGAGAATTTGCATTTCAGAATTTGCATTTCTAAAAATGTCCCAAGTCAGGCTGATGCTGCTGGACCCTGGACCACACTTAGAGAGCTATTGCCCTAAAGTACATGATCAAATTGTACTCTTGTGGTTCGATACACTAACATCTTTTAAGTTTGCTGACACAAGTTTGTTTGCAGTTTTGAAGATTTTAATATTTTTTCTATTACTTCAGTAATAAATCTTTCACGTGAATACTTCTGACATTATATTCCAGATAATTTTTGAGTCATAATGTTCTTCTAATATTAAGATTTCAGACTTAACCCACCTTGCTGAATATTCAGATCAACGTTAAAATTCACCCTCTTTTCCTTTATATCTGGCATGTAGATTTTAGAAATTTACAGATAATATCCTGATTATTTAAGTTACTGCTCAAACATATGGTAGAATATAAGGCAGATTACTAACTTAAGAAAATGAAAATAGATGAACGGTGGACAGCAGTTACTGAGGGAGATGCAGACAGCCTCTGGACAGAGTGCCCTAGATGCCAGCAGGCTCTTGATTATCATGTAGAGATCCCTGCGGAGTTAACCAATTTGAACACAAATATATGTGACATCCCAACCCTCACCTTAGACTATGCCAAGAAACTCTATCCTCTACATTTTTCCCCACAGAGACACCCCTCTGTGAAAAGTGCAGATCTATTGAAGTCAGATTTCAGTATATGAGGAAGGAATTTGACAAGATTGGAAATAGAATGAATGGCAGATATTTCTAGTTGTACATGTACTTTGGCTACACAGTACGTTAGTGTTTAGCTTGGAATGGCTTTCTTCACATCATCTGGTCGTAAACTCATCCCAGGAGAAGATCAAATTCCAGAACAATGATGAAATAAAACTGGACTTTAGGATGGAGTTTCTGGTGCTAGGAAATATATCATTTTTAAAACCTGTATATCTTGGCATGTAGTACAAAGCTTTAAGAATATAAGCACTTTGTTTTTCAACCTCAAAAACTGATACATTTGCATCCCTTAAAAATAAGAAAATGTATGAATTATTTTACAAAGTTCAAGGATCTGGACACATAATTTAGCCTGCCCCAGATTTTGAACGGGTTCTATTTTATGGATAACAAATTTCTACATAGTTGAAGAATTAAAGCAGCCATTGTGATGAGTGCAAACAGATTTAGAACACATAATAGAAAATTTTCTTTTGGTTTTAGTTCCCTTTTTGAACCCCAAGCCGTTTCATAAATTCTGTGGAATATTTAATATCACAAACTTAATGTGAACTATAAGATAGTGCTATAAACAGTTTGATAATATTTAATTCACTTTGGTTTGACTCATATTTTAGGGAACTTTAAAAGTGGACCCCTATGAAATGACAATGGGAAAGATTTTGAGGCTAATTTTTGGATGCACAAACTCAAATGTGTGAATAAAATATGTGGAAGAAGCCTGGAAAGGAATATCTTTGATTCCTTTAAAAAATATTAAAATCTGAGGACTAAATGCTAATTTCTTGATATTTCTAATGATCCTTTTTTGCATAGTTTAGCTTCTTTAAATAATATCATTGTATACACTAAATAATCAATTCACAGAGGAAAGTATAAAGAGAAGATTCTATCCCTACCTAAAATTTATAGAAATTAACAAAAGAATAAGTACTAATCCTTTTTTCACTCAAAAGTACATCTTGAGGTTATTTATTCATTTAAGTGACAAAATTTTATTGTTGAGTTTTGATCACCTGCTATGTGACAGGCATAGGTCATCCTCACAGATGTTACAGACATGAATAAAACATACAGTTCCGACCTTCATTGGGCTTACTAAACAAATGGGGATCTTTTACAAAAAAACTCATCTTGATATACCTCATCTTTTTAATACTGTCCTGTCGGACATTGTGTGGACTTATTGTACTTTATTTAATCAATCTCCTACTTTTAAAACACTTTGGAGAATTCCAATTTTTTGACAGTTACATATAATGTTGCATTTGACATTAAAAAAAAACATATTTGAGCACATGTGAAAATCTGTTTCTATAATACATCCATAGACATACAGTGGGAAATAAAATATTTTTGCATTTTAAATTTGTGAAGATTTTGCCAAAAAAGTCTTAGGAAACTAGAGGCAACATTGGCTTCACCTGACAGCTGATTAGAAATACAGACTCTTGAGTTCTGACCAAGATCTACTGAATCATAATCTGTATTTTAATAAGATGCCTGGTTGATCCATGTGTGCTTATACTTCAAGAAGCACTAATTTAGGGTTCCCAGACTAGAATTTTATCTTGCAATGCCTCATAAACACCATAAATACTTACTAACTGTGTGAATGCGGACAAGTTTCATTCATATGAATGAAACAAAAATTTCTTCACATCTCACATGCTTTAAATCCTTTACTCCTGATAATAATAAATGTGCTTGTCTGTGAAGCTTATTTAAGGTCAGTGATCTTCAAAAACGTGGAATATGAGTAAAATATTTCACCTCTTTGCCAGTCAGTGCAAGTACGTACTTAAACTATGGGTCAAGATTGCATGTAAGTCTGTGTGTGTTTCCCCAGGCCTTTTTAAAATAATTTAGGAGGCCAGGCCTTTAGCACTTCCTTATGGAGACCCCTGCATACTTTAATAAATCCATCTGCTATCCTTCTCCCTTTATAAAGTTTTAAATTCTTCCTGACTCAGTTTCGTTTCATTACTTATAGCTCTACTAAGTTTTTGTTTTATCAATCTGTTGTGAGACCAAAAAAATTGATGTGCACTTATATTTTTCATTTACTAAACACTTTCATCACCCCTGGGTACAAGTGCAGGATAACACCATCCTCCCCTGGCTGGTATGAGCATTCTGCTCACTCATTGCATTGCATGATATATTTCCATCTCTGGTCAGTACTGGATCTTGGAGTGTACTTCATTCATAAATGATAGGCACCATCACGCTTTATCTTCAGGGAAGTTTCCCTTAAATCCTCATAAACATTTCAATTTTACTTGCTTCTTAAAATTGATGGATTTGTGTTAGTGATTTAGAATTCCCTATGGAGAATAAATTTAAAACTCCATAAATATCTCTATGTAAAGATAGTTTGGAAAAAAGTGGAGGAAAATTGTCATAATTGTCTTTTTAATTAAAAGCTTCTTTAATTTACACATGTCCTCTGGCCAAGACCAAGTTCATGCAGAGCTTGGGCCACTGGGCACAGAAGTAGACATAGATTCATTGGGACTTACGAACAGGAGAGTTTTTCTGGAGGCAGGTGGTCCACAGAGTTAGTGCTCTACAAGGGATGGGTGAAGGGTGCAAGGAGTAATACACGATTTTAAAGTAAAGGCATTTCATACAGTATGAGGACATTGGATCTCTAGTATAATCACTAAAGGAGCCTAAAACCTGATGTTTTACTAAGATTAGTGTTTAAGACTAAGGTATAATCAATGTTATTTTACAGTTGAGGTTACAGTCTTCCCTGGCCCCCTCTGGGGAGACTGTTTACTTTCTCAATCTCTGTCCTTAGTTAAAGCGAGTTTGTTATGTGCCATTTAGGAGAGGGCCTGGGCCCTGGGCTGCCACAAGCCACCCCTGCATAACAGGTTGCATTGACCATAGGACAGGCATTCCATCCACATACTACAAAGATAATATAAAAGACAACAGAATAGTAATAATCCAGCACATACAGCAGATAATCCTATAACAAAATTCCACCAAGGCTGAGTGAGAATTAATTAGTGGGAACAGCTATAGGTCCCTGCCACATTATATGATTCTATACCACACGCTACTAACAATTGGGAAATGGTTAAGTCTAGATATCTAGTGAAGTGTATCTAAGGTGGTTTTATCCTTTAGACATTCTTGCCCCAGGGGGAGCTGTGATGGTTACTGCAAAGCATATAACAGCCTTAGCTAACCACACAGCTTAAACACTAAATGGATCTAAATTAACAGTATCATTGTTAAATGATGAGATCCCTCAATTATGAAAAGTAGTCTTACAAAGTAGAATGGCCTTAGACATTTTAACTGCAACACAAGGCAGAATGTGCACCCTTTTGAACATACAATGTTGGGCATATATTCCTGATCACTCAAATAATATTTCATGTATGTACTCTTGCATATATTAAGCTTTAATCATATATATAAACTTGTTTTAACTAAGGACAAAGATTGAGATTTAACTAAGGACAAAAATAAGCCTGAGTCTCATTATAAGATGATAATTGGATTTCATTCTTAAATAAGAATAGCTTACTCCAGATTTCTCAGTGTGTTGAATTCTGCCAAGTCAACAGGGTGTTCCATATAGTCCAATTAGCAAAAGCTATGGTCCAGGGCAGGCTGGTAGCATCCAAAGATGGCAAGTCTATGCCAACCCAACATTAGATTCGATTGTGGGCATGAGTTACTGCTTTAACCTACTTTGAAAAGGTACTAGGGCTGTCATGGTCAGGTTCATGTGTCAACTCGGCCAAGTGGTGGTACCTGTTTGTCTGGTTGGGCAAGTGCTGGCCTGTCTGTTGCAATGAGGACATTTCATAGAATTAAAGCATGATCATATCAGCTGCATCCACAGCTGATTCCATTTGTAATCAGCCAAAGGGGAGTGTCTTCTGCAATGAGTGATGCTTAATTTGATCACTGGAAGCCTTTTAAGGAGGATTCAGAAGAGACAGGCTCTTCCTGTTTCGGCTGGTGATCCTCTCTTGTGGAGTTCGTCCAGACCCTCCATCGGAATCATCGGCTTCACAACCTGTCCTGCGGATTTTGAACTCTATGTTCCCGCGGTCACGTGAGACATTTTTATAAATTTTATATTTGCGAGTGTTCCCTGTTGATTCTGTTTCTCTAGAGATCCCTAACTAATACAAGGGCTACGGGTGAAAAGAAGGATATTAATGGAGAAAAATGAGGGGTAAATCTTGTTGATTTAATCATATACATGCAAGAGTTCTACTGGTAGATAATAAGGTACCAGGCAAAGGGACATTGTGGGGAGGTTTTAAATTCCAAATAGTCTCTCCCTCTCATGGACTCCACTTGAGAGCCTTCCATCATGACATCAATCATTGGTTTATATAGAGGAAGGGTCCATATGGTTATACATAAGCTTCCTGTGGGAATAAGAGGCCCCATATTCGTGACAAACATTTTAACAGACATCTTTTTATATATAAATTGTGACCATATTACAATTTGGGTGTAATATTATAATGTTTTGGGTGACTTCTATTTCCTCTAGGTTTAAGATTCCTAACCAGCATGGTTGCATAGGCCAGGACCAAAGCTAAAGGACCTCATTTTTCCCCCGTTTGTATGGTCTGAGACAAAGGAAACAATAAATTATTTGTATTCTCCATTTTAGGCTATGAAGCAGCTGGCCCTTTAAGTGGTATCCTTAGTGCTTGCATTGGCCCTGCTATTAGTATTTCAGAAGGAGCTGGACTGCAGTTGGCAGTGTAGAGGTTAGGTGGGTTAGGGTCAGATAAAGCTTTTACTGCACTGTTGTAGGAATTTCCTATCATATCTCAACTGTTTGTATGAAAGGCCATTCATTCTTTCTATAAGGCCTGCATCTGTGTGGTTATAGGGTAGATGAAACGTTCACATTGCATCATAGTCCATGGCACATGCTTAGGCGATGTATCTGCTGATGTATCTATTTGTGTAGGTGTCTCGTGGAAGGTGCTTTCCCTTTCTGGGCAGTATATGGTTGCTCACCAATTAGCTTTCACCAGTGGAAAAGCTAACAGAAGTCCTGTGGCAGCATGTATCATGGTGAATACAGACTTTACCCCTTCTGAGAGTGGAAGGGGGCTGATGTCGTCCACTTTCCACCAGGTCACTGAAGCCTGTGATCGACTGGTGTGTCCCATCTGGTAAAACAGCCTGCTTGTTCATTGCAGAGAACATGACAGTCACTTCCACATGATGCCTATATGTTGTTGGTGCATGGTAGGTATCTGGAACTGCTGAGCTAAACACCATAAGGTTTGATATCCTCAGTGTCCACCCTTTTGATGAAGCCGCTTGGCTGCTTCCCAGGTTTTAGTAGTGTAGCTCCGGATTCAAGCAAGGCCATCTGCCTCAAAGTTCTCAGGTAGTATATTAGGACTGTGGGTGGGGACGTGATAAACAGTTACCTTTCATCACTGGCAGGCATCCCAGATATGTTGCCACAGTCCTTGTCCCCATAGGAAGCAATTTATGACTATCCATTGCTCTTCTTTCTAGGTTGCCATCAGGTCGTGAGGCCTTTGTAAACAGCCCAGCTGTTGGTACAGTTAGCATGTTTCCCGGTTCATGCACTATAGCCATCCATATGGTTCTTAATTCAACCTATTGACTATTTTGCATTGTGCCAGTCTCCCACTGGTGTCAGTATGGGTTGTATCACCATGGCTGTCCATGTGGGAGGTTGCCCACTAGTGGATCCATCATATACCAAGCAGACTCAGAAATTGTTATGATGCCCTCTGTAGTGGGTATTTCAACGGCTGTTTCAGGTGTGGCAAATTTTAGCTGTTGAAGCTTCTACACATGATACTAGCCCTAAAATGTCATGCATCTTGGCATCAAGAGGGCTGTATTTAAAATGCTTTTGCACCAAGTAAACTTTCCACTTTGTTAAGGTACTTAATTGTGCAGTGTCACAGTGTGGCTTTTTGGCTGTGTCCATAATCGACCCCTGTATAGGAGACTGGTCCTCAAGGTGACAGCACATTTCTGCATCAGAATTTCCACTTGCAACAGAGCATTACGAGCAGCACACAGTTGCTTTTCTAAGGGGCTATATCTTAATTCTGCCACTTTCCGTAATTGTGACCAGAACCATAGGGATACTTGCTTGGAATATGGCCTCTGCATTAACTCCACCCAAAACCAGTGTTGATGCTAGCCACATCTAATTCACAGGGCAAATCAGGATTACCCTTCTCAGTGCCTGTGCCTGTGGTATTGCCCTTTTTCCTTTTTCAAAAGCAGGTTTCTGGGGAGAGCCACACTAAGACCACTTTCACCATTCTAACTAGAGGTGAATTTCTTTTATGGTAGTTTGTAATGTGGAATTTAAGAGAAAAACAATTCCTAACATATATTTGGGTATAAGAGAAATATACACAGTGTTTTCCAGGAGTGGGGGGAGCAATCTCCCAATTTGTAAGATCAAATTATGCCATTTTTGCTCTGTCTATGGCCAGAATGGGTTCATTAAATTAGGCTACATTTCCATAAATTAAAGTATATTTGACCTCAGTATCTACTAGCACCAACACTCTCTGTTAGGAGGGAGCCAATGAAATGGTTAATTCTATATGTGGCTTCCAATTCTCAGGGTCCCCAGATATCACTCTTATCCAGGAGTCTTTACCCTTCCCCTATGGGTGGGGAAAGGGAGTTTACCAAATATCTTTGGGTTCTTGTGTTTTGAAAAGGGGTTTCTTAGTCAGTTTATCTTCTCCTTCATCTGTTCAAGGATTAGCACATCTTTTTTTTTTTTTTAACATGGGCAGGCACCGGGAATCGAACCCGGGTCCTCTGGCATAGCAGGCGAGCATTCTTGCCTGCTGATCCACCGTGGCCCACCCTAGCACATCTTTTGTCATTAGATAATTTTCTCCACAATTTAAATAAAACAGCATTTAGTTGTTTATCTATAGTTTCTAGTTTTATCCTCATAGCAATTAGATCAGCTCACATTTGCGTATGTGAGGCCTGATTAGCGTTGTCATGCTCCCAGGGAATTTTTCCTGCAGCCCTCTCTCCTCTTTCCTGGAGCCACTCTGATTCCCCAAGATCTGCTATGGATTCAGCAGTCTCAAAATGGATTGTCCCACTAGAGGACTCAAAATGGACATGAGAGGTTCATAAAAATGATTAGAAGCAGTGTGCAAGATGGTGTCTTTCATCCCCACTCTAAAAGTTTAATTGTCAAGGCCTGCACTATATGCAGAATACATTACATGTTTCATCCCAAGACCCTGCAAAATAGCTTGCAGTTCTTCCATAGATTGCCAATGGGGAGTATTGTGTGAAATATTTCCCTCATTGGGCCAGGCAGTCTTGCATGCGGCTATTATCCAGGCTAACAAAGATACCATTTCTACCTGATTAGGGTGGCATGCAGGCACTGGCATAGGGATGGATGCATTGTAATGAACACTAGCTTACTCACTTCCTTCCCATTAATATTATCCCCTTAGCTCCTATGTACCTTAATAGTAGAAGCCAATCCCTTGATTTCTACCTATAATTCTGCCTGAGGTCACCTAATTTAGCACCAGCATAATCTCTCATGGTAAGGTGGAGTTTCTACACAGGAGTTTGTAAATTCTGGGGTCCACCTCAGCAGGTCACTTCTGTGTTCTTTTCATATTTTGTGATAGCACTAGGCATGCTTGCTGGGGGTCTCCTCTTCCTCCACTTCACAAAGTTCTTTTTCCTCCTCCTCATCCTCAGATGAACACTCTATTGGATCACAAGCTTTTGCCACACCACCCCAGATTAGTTAGTATTCTCCAGACTAGAACTTGGGCTAATTTTCAACCACAGGCTCAAGCATATCTGCGAGCTAAAGTTTGTACTTGATCATCCACATGAAGCAAGCCCTCAGTTAAGGCATCTTTCATGCCCATCTGGACAAGCCTGTCTGTCTCTAATTTTACTTCTTCCTGTAGATGCGGGCTGCTGTTTTCCACCTGTTCTGCCCTTGTGGCCATACATAAATCTCCTAAAAGAGACCAGGCTATGGCTGCTGCTACTTGGTGGTCGTCTATCTTTTTGCTAAAATTTAGTTTCCTGCTCTCTGTTGCAAAGCAGTTAACAAACCTGTTGGAGTTTTCAGGGCATCCCCATATTCTCACAGCAGTCTCCATCCATTCAGGAAGGCAGCCACCCCTCCCCAGATGGATGATGCAGGCCAACCTGAGATTTCCCCTACCAAGTCTCCCTTCCCTGGACCCATGCCTACTGCTACTAGCCAGTGTCTTGTTCTTCTGACAGGCTCATCGATTTTTCAGTCACAACTGAGTTCACGTAGAGAGCACAGGCCAATTCTGCCATAAGACTGCAAAACACATCAAGCATAGATTTATTAGGACTTACAAAAAGGAGAGGTTCTCTGGTGGTGGCCAAAGGGTTAGCACCTCACAAGGGATGGGGGAGAGGTGCAAGAAGTAATCTATAATTTTAGAACAAAGACATTCTATATAGTATGAGGATATCAGGTCTTTAATATAGATTAAAGGGGCCTAAAATCTGATGTTTACTAAGATTAATGTTTAAGACGAAGATACATCAATGCCATTTTGCATGTATGATTACATCCTCCCTCCTCTGGGAAGATTGTCAATTTCTTGACCTTTGTCCTTGGGTGAAGCATGTTTATGATGAACCATTTAGAAGGGCCCTGGGCCCTGGGCTGCCACAAGTTTTGGCTCTACTACTAATTTAAGATTTAAGCAGATATATTACTCTAGTTGTTACGCCTTTGCTAATTGAAATATCTATGATTTCCAATTTTATTGTCAGCTTTTTTTTTTTTACCATTTTCCTTTTATTTAAAGCCTTAATTACCTAACTCCCATAGCTTGTGCAAATGGGCTATCAGGAGTGGGATCAATTAGAAGATCCCACTATTATTCTAAATAGATAATGTAACATATATTAAATTATAAAAATATAAATTGGTTTATACATTACTCCAACATTCTTATGAGATAGGGAGTAATACATTTGACATAAGCTATAATTAGGAAAATATCTCAATTTTCATGTAGCTAATGAGTGACTAAGATGCAACCTCTTGATTTCCTTCAGAGTGGTCATTTCTTTCAAGTATGTTAAGGAAAGTATTTGTTAGAGTTCCATCAACATTAGCATTCACTTCTGCTTAAATGTAGAGAAATCCAGGACACAATGTTAAACTTATCCTAACAATAATGTAAAGCCAGGTAATCTTCAATACCATAATCCAAGAAGTGAGAAGTCCTTCCAAGGAGAGAAAGAGGTGGCAGCCATAAAATTGGGGATGAAGAAAACTAAATAAATTTTAACAAACATCTAATGGCCAGGTATGATGGTTTAAAATGCCTGATAAACACAAACACAAGAGAGTCCTCACGCATTTGCCAGTTCTTTTCCACAGTCTTCCTCCAGATGCTCCTGAGAAAGTTTGCGTTTTGAGCAAGTGATCTGACAGAGCCTCCCTTAGTAATGCAGTTGTATAAATGGTGATTGGCTTTTACTTCAGAAGAGGTACAAACTAATGAACTCTTCAGCCATACAAAGCAGAAAACATCTGCTGGTAAAAGATAAGAAATCTTTTCTCCATCACCATCATCATCTCCTATCCCGTGGAAAACTTTGGCTGTTACTGTGGCAGGGGTAAAGACAAATTTTTATCTGCATCTGGGGATGGAAAAGGAAACCTCACAGCCCTAAGTTCCAGTCAAGAATCAGTGCAGTTCCCCAAGTTCATTCACTAATATTAGTTCGTATCAGTGAGAACATACATATTTGTCCTTTTGTTTTCTGGCTAATCTCACTCATCATAATGTCCTCAAGGGTCCATCCAAGTTGTTACATACTTCATAACTTTATTCTGTCTTACACACAGATACACACAGAAGCTAAGAGAGTAAATCACAAAAACATAGAGTAAGCCACTTGTTCCAGTTTGCTAGCTGCTGGAATGCAATATACCGGAAACAGAATGGCTTTTAAAAAGGGGAATTTAATCAGCTGCTAGTTTACAGTTCCAAGGCTAAGAAAATGTCCCAATTAAAATAAGTCTATAGACATGTCTTATCAAAGGCATTCAGGGAAAGATATCTGGGTTCAAGAAGGCCAATGAAGTTCAGGGTTTCTCTCTCAACTGAGAAGGCACATGACAAATGCAGTCAGAGTTTCTCTCTCATCTGGAAAGGCACATGGTGAACACGGTCAGGGTTCCTCTCTCATCTGGAAGGGCACATGATAAGCATGGCATCATCTGCTAGCTTCTTTTCCTGGCTTCCTGTTTCATGAAGCTCTCTGGGAAACATTTTCCTTCTTCATCTCCAAAGGTCGCTGGCTGGTCAACTCTGCTTCTCGTGGCTATGTCGTTCTGTTCTCCTCTCTCTGAATCTCTCATTCTCCAAAATGTTTCCTCTTTTATAGGACTCCAGAAACTTATCAAGATCTGCCCAAATGGGTGGAGACATGATGTCAACTAATCCAGTTTAACAACCACTCTTGATTAAATCACATCTCCAGGGAGATGATCTGATTACAGTTTCAAACATACAGTATTGAATAGGGATTATTCTACCTTTATGAAATGGAATTTACATTGAAGCATGGCTTTTCTAGGGGACATACATCCTTTCAAACCAGCACACCAATGAAGCCAGAAGCTGGAAGCAATGACATCTGATGAGAAAGGAGAGACCAAGCAATGCCATCTGCCAGCAGAGTCCAGGCATCATCTGATGATTCCTTAATTTGGTCATTTTTGCAGCTTCAGGACTGTAAACTTCTGCTAATAAAACTTCATTGTTAAAAGCCAGTCCATTTCTGTTATATTACATTTCAGCAACTTTAGCCAACTAAAACACAGACACTTATGTACGCACACTCACACACACATGCACATACTTATACTTTGGTGTATCATAATGAAATGGATGAAAGTCATTGATAAAAAAATACATGCTGAAGAAACCCAGAGAAAAGAAAAAAAATTATATTAAAATAACCATGAAAAACAATCACAGTAGGATTCTTATCAGAAAGAGTACAAACCAGAACTCAATGAAGCAAGATCTTTAAGCTATTAAAATAATAAAATTAATCAGGAAAAATTCTAGATTCAGGGAAAATATATTTCAAAAACAAAGATGAGCTAAGTATCTTTTACAGACAAACACATGAAAATTAATTTCCTGGCAACAGAACTGCACTACAAGAAATGTTAAAAAATGCTCTTCAAGCAGAAGAACTTCTTCTTCAGGTGGCAATTTTGATGTACGTGAAGAAATAAACGGCATAATGAGGAGTAGCATGTAAAGAACCATAAAATTATTCACCTCAAAAGACTGACACTTCAGAGAAAAAAAGGAACAATATTTTGTATGGATAATAAAATTCAAAAAATTAGATTGTATGATAACAATAACACAAAAATGGGAGGGATGAAGTGGAAGTAGTCTGTTGTGTGGTTCTTAAACTTTATGTGATATGTTTGAAATTCCCTGAAGACAGTCATGTGAATTACAGGTTCTATTGTAAACCATAAGCAATATTAAAAAAATTAACAAATGAATATTGTATAACCAAAAGCCAAAAGTAGAGATTAAATAAATTTTTTTAAAAATCCAGTTAATTTTATTTTATTTTTATTTTTATTTTTTTTTAATTTGCATATGGGCACGAGGCACCAGGGATCGAACTCCAGACCTCCGAGCACGGCAGGTTGGAGCTCTGCCTGCTGAGCCACGGCAGCCGCCCAAAAAATCCAGTTAATTTTAAAAGAGGACAGAAAAAGACCAAAAATGGAAAACTAACACTGCACAAGAAGAAAACAATTATCAAGGTGGTAAATATAAGGATGACCCAGCTAATATCTAAATTAAATTAACATGGTCTGAAAATTCTAATTTAAAAGGAAAATGTGCTGGATAGGGTAGCAGCTTAAGACTGATTTATATGCTGTCTGAAAGAAACATGGTTATTTCTGGAAGGAATATACTGCTTATGTCACTAGATAGCTTAAATATTAAAGGATGGAGAAAAGATAGTCTACACAAACACTCATTTTAAAACATGAAGTGGCTACATTTATATCAGAATGAAACAAAATTTTATAGCAAAGAAATATTTCTGATAATACAGACCATGATCTGATGGTTAATTTATCAGTCTTAGAAACCATCCATTTTTACTTACCTAATAACTTAGGTAATAAATAAACCTGTAGCTCATACAAATGAAAGGAGAATTAGAATAATCCACAATTGTAGTTGATGACTTTCACACTTCTGTTTAGTAATTGATAAAACAAGTAGACAAAAAAATCAATAAAGGAGCAATTACCTTGACATGACTGATGATTACAAAACACTGCACATGAGAATACACATTTGTTTCAAATGTATATGGAACATTCACCAAATAAACCATATTATTAGCCAAAATCAAAACAAAGTATTAAACAATTTAAAAGAATAGAAACATATATAAAGCAATAATAATTAGTTTGGAAATCAATAACAAATATAAATCAGAAATAAAATGGTTTGAAATTAAAAAAATAGCTACAAATAATCCATGAGTAGAAGACATTTCAAGAGAATATAAAATCTATTTCCTACTTCATTAAATGAAAGCACAACATTGCAATATTTAGAAAATGCAGTCAAAGCAGTTCTTAAAAAGTTTAATGCAATAAGTGCTTATATGAGACAAGGAATCTGCATCATTTATATGTTCTTCTTATGAAGCTAGAAAAAGTGAAAATTAAATTTAAAGCAGGTATAAGTAAGAATAGAAGAAACATAATGCAAGATTCAATGAAATTATCAGTGCATATGTAGTAAACAGATTATTAATAAAGTTGCAAGGACAATTCAAAGAAGAAATGATGGCCTTTTCAACAAATGGTGCAAGAAAAATTAGATGTATGTATGTATAAAACACAGACACAGACCCTAAAATCTCTCACAAAAAAATAAATTAATGTAGCATTGATGTAACTGTAAAATGTAAACTGCAAAACTCCTATTAGAAAACATAGGAGACAATTTACAAGGCCTTGGGTTTGGTGATGAGTTTTCAGATACAACACTAAAAGCACAATCTATGAAATAAAGAATTGATAAAATGGACTTTGTTGAAAATAACTTCAGTTCTGAGGAAAGCAGTGAAGGAAAAGACCAATAGACTGGGTTAAACAGACTGGGTAAAACATGTATCTGATAAAGGACTTGTATCCAAAATATACAAAGGACCTTATAAAACTCAAGAGTAAGAAAACAAACAATCCAATTTAAAAAGCAGCAAGTGATCTAAACATTCAATATAACAAAAAAAGACACAGATGAAAAGCAAGCATATGAAAAGATACTCAAAATCATTAATCATTGATGAAAAGAAAATGAAAATAGCAGGATACCGTTAAACTTATTAGAATGTCTGAATTTTGAAAAAAAATGACAATATTAATTGTTGGCAAGGACGTGGGACAGAGAAACTCTTTCATCACTGATGGGAATACAAAATGTTACATCCCCTTTGGAAGACAGTTTGGCAATTTCTTACACAGTTAACATAGTTTTAAATACTGCCTAGGAGATCCTGTGCCAAATTCACAGGCATAAGTCAGTGTACAGAAACTATTAAAATGTAGTCTAATAAGCATCAATTCCTACACTCTTTTATTTGTTGTATGGTATGTTTTCTTCATATCCAGCATTTGTGTTCCTAGAGATATGCCCAACAGATTTGAAAGTGTCTATCCACAAAAAAAAACATGGAATATTTATTTACAATTGCCCCAAATTCGAAATAATCATGGAACCTTTCATTAGGTGAATGGATAAACAAGTTGTAGCATATTCATATGGTGGGATACAACTTAGCAATAAACATGAACGAGCTATCAAGTCACACAATGACATGAATGAATCATAAATTCATATTACTAAATGAAGTTGATCTGAAAAGGCTTCATTTCATTATAATTATATTTCTATGGCCTCCTGGAAAAGGCAAAACTATAGAAAGGAAACTGATCATTGGTTGTCAGAGGCTTGAAGAAGATAACACACGGGATTTTTCTAGGGTAGTGAACGTATTCACTAGGATACTGTAATTGTGGATACATGGCATGATGCATTTTTCAGAACCTATAGAAATTTATTGCACAATAACTCAATCTTGATACATGCAAATTTTAGAGTATATTTATTTGGAAGTTCAGGTAACCCCAGAATGAAATGCAAAATGTGGCAACAAAGAGATCATTACATGTGAGAGAAAAAACTTCACTGCTTCATTGAAGGTGAGGGAGAGTATGCAGGTTGAGGTGATGACTTAGGTAATTTTTAAAATCCAAAGGCAGAAGGAACAGCAAATAAGAACTTTGCTCCCTTTGTTGTTTTCTATAGGGGTGTGGGTTAACAACTCTGAAATCAGTATATATTTTAATTGGAATTGAATAATTCCAATATTGATGGTGATGGAAGTAAGCAGGTGTTCTAGTTTGCTAGCTGCTAGAATTGCAATATACCAGAAACAGAATGGCTTTTAAAAAGGGGAATTTAATAAGTTGCTAGTTTACAGTTCTAAGGCTGAGAAAATGTCTCAATGAAAACAAGTCTATAGAAATGTCCAATCTAAGGCATCCAGGGAAGGATACCTTGGTTCAAGAAGGCTGGAGAAGTTCAGGGTTTCTTTCTCAAGTGGAAGAACATGTGGCGAACACAGTCAGAGTTTGTCTCTCATCTGGAAAGGCAAATGGTGAACATGGTCAGGGTTCCTCTCTCATCTGGAAGGGCACATGGTGAACACGGAGTCATCTGCTAACTTCTTCTCCTGGCTTCCTGTTTCATGAAGCTCCCTGGGAGGTATGCGCCTTCTTCATCTCCAAAGGTTGCTGGCTAGTGGATTCTGCTTCTCATGGCTATGTTGTTCTGCTCTGCTCTCTCTTAATCTATTATTCTCCAAAATGTTTCTTCTTTTATAGGACTCCAGAAACTTATCAAGACCTGCCCAAAGGGTGGAGACATGTTGTCACCAAATCCAGCTTAACAACCACTCTTTATTAAATCACAACTCCAGGGAGACGATCTGATTACAGTTTCAAACATACAGTATTGAATAGGGATTATTCAATACTGTATGTTTATGCCTTTATGAAATGGGATTTAGATTAAAGCATGGCTTTTCTAGGGTCCATACATCCTTTCGAACCAGCACAGCAGGTTTTCTATGAGGAAGATTACAGACAAGTAAGGCAGAAGATTAGAATCCATGTGGTAATGGATTAAAATCAGATATAGTAGAATTTATGTTCACCTTAGTAAGGATAGAGATAGTTACATATAGAAATATTTATAGTTATAGCTATATATATGAGGTAGTTTATACACATATATTTCTTTGCTTCATCTGCTGAGCAGACACCCTACCCCAAGCAATCACATCCCAGTAGCAATGAGCATATCATAGGACCATATCTTGGATACTAATAAATGATTTCCTGCAGGAATCTCTAGAAACCCTCCAGTCAAAGTGATAGAGAATCACCCTCCACTTCTTAACTGTGGGGTGTGCATACTGATTTCCTTCCAAAGAGTACATATTAAGAGCGAGGGAAATGAGTATCTTGACAGTGGAGGATTGACAGACACTTCCTCAACTAGGATGTCAAGGTCAACATCAACAGTGACAAGTGATGTTGTCATGTGTATCCTTCATAAGATTTGATGAAAATGGCACTTTACTTCTGCATTCCTCTTCCCTTTCGATAACCCATAACTCCAGTACAATAATGAGGAAAAAAATCAGAAAAATCCCAATTGAGGAACATTCTACAAAATACCTCAACAAGACTCCTCAAAATTGTTGTCATTAAAAAGAGAAGAGTCTGAAAATCTATCATGGAAGAGTAGAACCGAAGGAGACCTGACAGCTACAAGTTATCCCTTCTACATTGCAACTTTCCCCATTGCAGTTTCTTATATCATGGGATGTTGGCAGCATTATGGAATTAATGCATCCAACGTCAGGGTATATTAAGAAAGAGAGAAGGAAATCTGCAAAGCCCTTGCTGCAGTTATACCAACAACTGCTATGCTTTTGCATAAACAGAACATCTGCATCTCTGTCATGTACAAAGTGTGACAATCATTTGGATGCAGGATTGTTATTTTAAAAAGGCATTCTGACACACTCTGGCATCATATGTGAAGAGGCTAAGATCTTATCTGATTCCCTAAGGAAAATGAAGGTCTACAGATTTTCAGGCCAGTGAAGGGTGGTTTGAAAAAGTTTAGCTTATGCAATGTAAAAGTAACAAGAAAGGCAACATCTGCCCATCGATAGTTTCCTGAAACCCTGAAAAAAATGTTACGTGGATTTTCCAGATTACTGGGTGCTGCACTCTTAGCCCCTGTGATGTAGAAGGAATAACTGTATTCATTGTAATGAAACATTACAATGGTTTCTTGTACAGGATCTTGACCAGAAAATGATCATTACCTAAAAATTTAGTAAATCTGAAAGAAGTCTGTGTTTTTGTTAATAATAAATAATTCATAGTTTTATATTAATAGTGAAAAATGTGCTAATGTAAGATAATAATAGGGAAACTGAATATATGGGAACTCAGTACTATGTTCACAGTATTTCTGCAAATCTCAAACTTAACACTTAAATCTAAAATTAAATTTTATTTTTAAAAAACAATGAGCTAGGGCAGGCCATGGTGGCTCAACAGGTAAGAATGCTTGCCTGCTGTGCCCAAGGACCCGGGTTCGATTCCTGGTACCTGCCCATGTAAAAAAAAATCAAAAAAAAAAAAAAATGAGCTAGAAACAGACAAAATAATAAAGGAAATAAATTGAATTGACAGATTTTAACAAAAGGTAGTAAATTCCTAAAACTTGAGCCAGATTGATCATAAACAAAATTAACAAGACACAAGTTACCAGTATCGGTAATGAAAGAAGAGATATCACTATAGATATTACAAATATTTTTTAAATAAAAGGAGAAAAATAGAAACATCTTCATATCATTAGATTCAACAACCTAGAGACACTAATACAAATACCAAAGCTCACTTGAAAAAAAAAATATATATATATGGGGTTTTTTGCATGGGCAGGCACTGGGAATTGAACCCAGGTTTCCAGCATGACAGGTGAGAACTCTGCCTGCTAAGCCACCATGGCCCACTCTGAAAATAAATTTTTAAAGAAGATAAACCCTATACCTATAAAAGAAATTGAATTTCTAGTAAAATATTCACTGAGCAAACACCAGGCAAGATAATTTCACTGATGAATTCTACCAAATTTTAAAGAAATCATTGTACAAGAAATAGTATTCAAGTATTCCAATGCTCAATAAATACTGCTCACTATAGACAAATTATTCTAGAAAATAGAAGAGAGGGGCATGTTACAATCTATTTTATGAAGCCTTTATTACTCTGATTCCAAAACAAGATGAAGGTATTATAAGAAAAGGAAACTAGACAATACCATCCCTCATAAATTTATTCCCAGGATTCAATATTTAAAAAAATCCTTTTAATTAACCACATCAACAGACTACAAAATAAAAGAGATATGATCATCTCAACATAGAAAAAGCAATATAGAAAAAAGGTATTTTAAAAATTCAATGACTATTCTTGATTAAAACTCTCAGCAGACAAGGAATAGAAGGAGCTTTCTAAACCAGATAACATCAACAAAAATCCTGTAACTAATATAATATTTAATTATGAATGATTGGGTGATTTCTCCTTAAAATTAGTAATAAGGCAAGAGTGTTGTGTTAGAATTCTAAAATGATGCCCCATGATCTTACACCAAGTATAATCTCCTATCTTTAGGAGCAGGCAGAGCCTGTGAATATGATAAGATACCACTTCTGTGATTATTGTAGGCAAAAAAGTGACTTTGCAAGAATTATTAAGGCTATTAATCAGTAGATTTTGAAGTTAATCAAAAGGGAGATTATCTGCTATCTTACCTAATGACATGACCTTTTAATCTGGCTCTATAAATCAAAGAGTTTTTCCTAGTACAAGAAATATTCCATCTGAAGGAGACTATCTGTTGCTTTTTTGGAGATGGAAGAGACACAGCAAAGATTATAGGTATCCTGAAGGAGAGGTGAGTAGCTCCCAGCTGACAGCCTGCAAGAATGTGGGTACCTAAATCCCACAACCACATTGAACTGAATTCTTCCAATAATCTAAATGAGCTTGTAAGCAGATAGTTCACCAGAACCTCCAGGAAACAATGCAACATAACTTGATAGCCTGATTTCAGCCTGCAAAATCTTGAGCAAAGAAACCTTTGGTGCTGTACCTTACTTCGAACCTCACAACTAGGTTATAAATGTACTTCACTGTAAATCAATAAATATGGTAATTTGTTACATAGCAATAGAAGACTAAAATGGATATCCACTCTTGCCACTTGCATTAAGTATTGTACTGGATATACAGTAAAATAAATGAAAGAGACATTGGATAGGAAGAAGAAAAGATTTTTTCTCATATTATACAAATGTTTATGCAGAAAATCCCAAGATATTTACAAGAAAGTTACTAGATATATGTCTATCAAGGTCAAGGATACACGAAAACATTTGTATTTCTGTAAATTGAAATTAAAAATAAAAAAATATAAAATGCGAGTTTCAATGGCTTAATATAAAATATGAAACACTAAAAATAATTTAAGAAGATATGTATAAATATTTAAATTGAGAACTACAAAATATTGCTACAGAAAGTTAAGAACACATAAGGTAATGGGAAGATGTACTGCATTCATTGATTGAAAGAATTGTATTTTTAATTGTGGTAAAATATATACCATATAAGACTTATTATAACTACCTTCAGGCTTACAAAATCAGTAGCATTGATGATAGTTACAATGTTGCACTTCAATCATCATTATATACTATATAAAGTTTTCTGTTATTCCAGAAAGAAACTCTGCAACCATTAAATATTGTCGCCACATTCTCCCTACACTCCAATTTCCCACAACCAGGTAACCTGTAATTTACTTCCTTTTATTATGATTTTACCCATTTAGTAATGTAATATAAGTGAAGTTATACAATATCTGTCATTTTGTGCCTGGCTTATGTCACTCAACTTTATATTTTCAAAGTTCTTCTATGTAATAGCACTGATCAGAACTTCATTTTCTTAGTTGAATAATGTTTCATTGAATGTATAAACCACATATTTATTCCTCCTTTCAATTCATTGAGTCATATAACTAAAGAGGGATTTCTGGCTCATATGGTAATTCTCTAATTTTTTGAGCAATCACCAATCTGCTTTCCATTGTCACTTTACATTTTCAGATTCCCAAAATAATGCATGAGGTTACCTATCCTTTCCACATTCTCTACAACATATGTTATTTTCATTTTTCTTATATGAGCCATTCCAGTGAGTGTGAAGCAATATCACATTTCTTTAATGACTAATGATGTTGAGCTTCTTTTTATGTGCTTATTGCCCCCTTTTATGTCTTCTTTGGAGTTTGCAGAAATGTCTATCCAAGTCATTTGTCTGATTTTTAGTTATGTTGCTTGTCCTTTTGTTGTTCAGTTGTAAGAATTTTTCATATAATCTAGAGATTAAAAACTTATCTGAGAGGGTGGGCCATGGTGGCTCAGCAGGCAGAGTTCTTGCCTGCCATGCCAGAGACCCGGATTCAATTTCTGATGCCTGCCCATACAAAAAAAAAAAAACTTATCTGAGGGAGGTGGGGCAAGATGGTTGCATAGGGAAGTGTAGAATTTAGTTAGTCCTCCTGATCAACCAGTAAATCACCAGGAACTGTCTGGAACAACTGTTTGGGGGACATCTGCAACCAGACACACATTGACACCAATCTAAAATGGGTAGAAGGGCTGAGCTCACTACACAGAACTGTAAGTTGAGCCCTTAAACTTCAGAGACTGGCACCCTTCCCACACTGGAACAGCAGGCTGATTTGGAGTCTTTCCCTAGTGGGAAACAGAAGCCATCTCTACTAGGAGAAAATAAAGGTAGCTCAATGAAGCTCCAATTGTAGTTCTAATTAACAAATTTGGACTGCTGAATACTAGCTCTGAGCACAGGTAAGCCCAGAGAAAGCAGAAAAGTAACCCTGAGGTCACTCCCAGCAGAGGAGATGGTGATGACAAAGAAACAGTAACAAAAACAAAAATGGAGGCTTCTGGAGTCAGCTGAGCTCAGAATACTGGAAAAAGGCTGTCCCCTAAGAAAAGGGCCTCATAAGCACAGGTACCAACTCTGGCTCTTGACTGGTGAATCTTGGGGTCTGGATATATTGGCTCTGAAAAGATATTTCTCTCTCTCTCTCTCCCTCTCTCTCTCTCTCTCTCTCTCTCTCTCTCTCTCTCTCTCTCTCTCTCTCTTTCTCTCTCTCTCAAAGTGCTCTAAGTAGTTCATTAAAGAAAGACTCAAGAATTTTCAATTGTTAGTGCTGACCCAGGCAAGGGTGGAGTTAAGATTGGTCTGGGATACAAAGTAACAAGTTAAGTGCAAGAGATAATTCCATAAAGGGGCATATCTTCCTCAAGAAAAAGGAGGTGGGGCACAGCTAATGCGGTGGCACTCCTTCAGAGAATTTAGACCTCAGGGGCTGTAAATCAGAAACAACTTAAGTTTCCCTTCCATTGTAGTCTGTGTCTCAATCATGCCCCTGGCAGGCTGAGAATTAAAGCCTCCAAGCCACTTTATGCTGGTGGTGAGTTGTGAGCTGACAAATACCATTTGCTGGGCAGGAAAAGAAAAGCACAGTGTCTTGAGGCTCCACAGGAGAGTGGGAAAACCTGCTAGATCTCTTCCTCAGGGAAACTTGATACTAATTACACCTTCCTCCTGAAACCTGGGCCCATCTTGTCTGGGAAAATCTGATTGGGGCCTATCACATCTGAGAGAACTTCCTCAAAAACAGGTTCCATAAAGGCAGGGCAAAACCAGAAAACAAAAGTTGAAAAAATGTGATCAGTTAAACAGAAGCTGTGCTAGATGTCTCGAGTGCTTTGAATTGAATACAAAATAACACATAGAGAACAAAGCCAATTGACAAGAAAACCTTAGGTAACAGGGTGAAAACTACTGCCAGAATAAACTAATGAAGGAAATCAGATGCCTAGACATAAGCAATAAATTATAAGTCATACAACGAAAAATGAAGATGTGGCCCAGTCAAAGGAATAAACTAACACTTTAAAGGAGATACAGGAATTGAAACAACTAATTAATGTTCAAATAAATATGCTTAATCAATTCAAAAATCAAAGTGAATTGAGGGAAGTTATGGCAAATTATATGAAAGATATAACGAGGACATTGGATGAACATAAAGAAGAACTCAAAAGCATTAAAAACAAATGGGAGAACTTATGGGAATGAAAGGCAAAATAGAAAAGATGTGAAACAATGGAGAATTACAACAGCAGATTTGAGGAGGCAGAAGAAAGGATTAGTGAACTAAAGGACAGTATATTTGAAATCTTACATGCAAAAGAACAGACAGGGAAAAGAATGGAAAAATAGCATCAGGGCCTCAGGGAATTGAATGACAACATAAACTGCATGAATATACATCTTATGGGTGTCCCAGAAAGAGAAAAGAAGGGAAAGGGGGCAGAAAGAATAATGAAGGAAATAATTACTGAAAATTGCTCATCTTTTATGAAAGTCATAAAATTACAGATCCAGGAAGCACAGCATACCCCAAACAGAATATACCCAAGCAGAACTACTCCAAGACCCATACTAATATCAGATGTGAAATGCCAGAGACAAAGAGAGAATTCTAAAAGCAACAAGAGAAAAGTGATCCATCACATACAAGTGAAGCTCAACAAAATTATGTGCAGATTTCTCAGCAGACACCATGGAGATGAGAAGGCAGTGATATTATATACTTAAGATACTGAAAGAGAAAAGCTGTCAACCAAGAATTCTATATATGGCAAAACTATTCTTCAATAATGAGGGAAAGTTTTAAATATTTTAAGAAAAGCAGACATTGAGAAGGTTAGTGAAAAAAAGGACTGGTCTATAAGAAATATTAAAGGGAACACTGCAAGCAGATAGGAAAAGATGGGAGAGAGAAAGGATCGAGGGAGAGTGTAGAAATGAAGACTATCAGAAACATTAAAAGGAAGAGAGAGAAAGATAGATTAGATTAGATAGATAGATAGACAGACAGACAGATAGATAGAATGAAATATAACGTATAAAATACAAAAGACTAAATGGCAAAAGAAAGTATTGCTTTTACAGTAATAACATTAAATGTTAATGGATTAAACTCCCCAATGTATAGACATAGACTGGAAGAATGGATTTCAGAAGAAGACCCATCTATATGCTATCTACAAGAGACTCACTTTAGACCCAAGGACAAAAATAGGTTGAGAGTGAAAGGTTAGAAAAAGATTCCACACAAACAGCAACTAGAAAAGAGTGAGGGTAGCTATACTAATATCAGACAAATAATAGTTCAAATATAAAACAATTAAAACACAAGGAAGGACACTACGTATTAATAAAAGGGACAATTCATCAAGAAGACATAACATTCATAAATATGTATTCACTGAACCAGAGCACCTTCAAAATACATGAGACTAACACTGACAAAACTGAAAGGTGAAGTAGACATTGCTACAATAATAGTTGGCAACATTAATTCACTGCTTTTATCAATGGATAGAACATCTAGACATAAATATTGAATAGTGTGATAAATGAACTAGATTTAACAGGCATTTATAGAACACTACATCCCAAAACAGCAGGATATACATTTTTATCATGTTCATGGATCATCCTCCAGTGCATATGTTGGGTCATAACACAGGTCTCAATAAATTTTAAAAGATTGAAATTATACAATACACTTTCTCAGATCATAAAAGGATGAACTTGATATCAATAACAAGTTGGAGGCCAGAATATTCACAAATATATGGAGGCTAAACAACACACTTTTAAAGAACCAGCAGGTCAAGGAAGAAATTACAGGAGAAGTTAGTAATATCTTGGGGTAAATGAGCATTAAAACACAACATATCAAAACTTATCAGATGCAGCAAAGGCACTGCTGAGAGGGAAATGTATCACCATACAGTCCTGTGTTAAAAAAGAGGAAAGAGCAAAAATCAAGAAATTAATGGTTCACATGGAGAAACTACAGAAAGAACAGCAAACTAACCCCAAAGCAAACAGAAAGAAAGAAATAATGAAGATTACAGAAGAAATAAATGAAATTGAGAAAATGAAAACAATAAAGAGACTAAACAAAACCAAAAGTTCATTATTTGTAAATATCAATAAAATTGATGGACTTTTAGCTAGGCTGACAAAAGAGAAAGAGAGAGAATACAAACAAATAAAAACAGAAGTGGGAGAGGGCATATAATTACTGACCCTGTAGAAATAAAGGAGATAATTAGAGGACATGATGAGCAACTATATGTTAAAATGCTAGGCAATGTAAATACAATGGACAACCTCCTAAGAAAGCATGAACTAACATTGACTCGAGAAGAAATAGATCTTAACAAACCAATCACAAGTACAGAGATTGAGTGAGTCATCAAAAATCTCCCTCCCAAAAATGTCCAGGACCATATGGCTTCACATGAGACTTCTACTAAACATTCAAAAAAGAATTAGTACTAATCCTGCTCAAACTCTTCAAAAAATTTACATAAGAGGGAAAGCTACTTAGTTCTTTCTATGAAGCCAACATCATCCTAATACCAAAAGCCAGACAAAGATCCTTCAAGAAAAGAAAATTATAAGCCAATCTCTTTAATGAATATAGATGCAAAACTCTTCAACAAAATACTCACAAATTGAATCCAGTGATACATTAAAACAAACACTATGACCAAGTAAAAATTATTCCAGGAATGCAGGCCTGCTTCAAGACAAGTAAATAAATTAATGTTATACACCACATGAGTAAATCAAAGCAGAAAAACCACGTGGTCATTGCAACTGATGCAGAAAAGGCATTTGGCAAAATTCAACACCCTTTCTTGATGAAAACGATGTGAGGATAGTATAGAAGGGAACTTCCTCAATATGATAAAGGGAGTATATGAAAAACCCATAGCTAACATCATAGTCAATGGAGATAGAATGAAATCTTTCCCACTAAGATCAGGAACAAGACAAGGATGACTGCTGCCATCATTGTCATTCAATATTGTGCTGGAAGTTCTACCTAGATTATTAGGTGAGAAAAAGAAATAAAAGTCATTCAAATTGAAAAGGTAGAAGTAAAACTTTCACTGTTTGCAAATGACATGACACTATATGCAGAAAATTCTGAAAAATCTACAACAAAACTATCAAAACTAATAAATGAATACAACAAAGTGGCAGAGTACAAGATCAATATGCAAAAATCAGTAACAATGAGCACTCTGAGGAGGAAATCAAGAAAAGAAATCCATCTACAAGAGCAACCAAAATAATTAAATATTTAGGAATAAGTTTAACCAAGTACACAAAAGACTTAGACACAGACAACTACAAGAAATTGCTAAAAAGAAAACAAAGAAGACATGAATAAATGGAATGTCATACCACGTTCATGAATTGGAAGGTTAAGTATAGCTAAGATGTCATTTCTACCCAAATTTATTTGCAGATTCAATGCAATACCTATTAAAATCCCAACAATTTACTTTGCAGAAATAGCAAAATCAATAGTAAAATTTATTAGAATGGGAGGGTGCTCCAAAGCTAAAAATATCTTGAGAAGAAGAAATGAAGTCTCACATTACCTAAATTTAAAGCATGTTACAAAGCCACAGTGGCCAAAAAAGCATGGTCCTGGCACAAAATGACCATTGGCATCAAATCGAGTGTTCAGAGGTAGACCTTCACATTTATGGCTAATTTGTCTTTGATAAGGAGGTTATGTCAACTCAAATAGGACAAAACAGCCTCTTCAACTTTGGGAACTGGATATCCATATCCAAAGGCCTGAAAAAGGACCCCTATTTAACACCTTATACAAAAATTACTTCAAAATGGATCAAAGCCTTAAACATTAGAGCTTAGAAGAAAATGTAGGAAAATGTCTTAGGAATCTTGTGATAGGATTGCCATATGATCCTGTAACCATGTTTTTAGGTATCTACATGGAAGAACTAAAAGCAGGAAGTTAAAGAACATTTGCACACTGATGTTTTTGGTGACAGTATTCATAATTTGTAATGGATAGAGGAGGTCTAAGGGTATATTGACTGATGAATGGATGGGAATTTGTGGTATATACATGCAACATAATGCTGAGTGGCTGCCTGAAGGAATGAATTTGTGAGGCATGCAACTAGGTGAATGGACCTTGAGTACAGTATGTTGCGTGAAATAAGCCAGGAACAAAAACACAGATAATATAATGCCTCACAAATAAGGGCTAACTATAATGTACAAACTCTGAGAGTTGAATTTGAGAGCATAGGTTATCAGAAGAAGGCTATTGTAAATGTTCCTAGATTGTAAACTCTTACAGTAGTAATTCTATTCCTGAGCTATTACTTCTAAATATTACTTCTAAATTCTGAGATGCCGTGCTTTTTGTGTATAACGTGGTTGGTTACTAGAACTTTGGGTATCTGTGTGACACCCGAGACTCAGAGGCAAGTTCTGCAGCTCTGAAAGACAGCATTACCCCATACAGTAACTGTTTAAAAAGCTGAAAAATATCAGACATCAATTAGAAAAATGAATGAAGCAAATCTGGTTAGGGCTAAGGTAAATTAGATGAAAAGGTAAAGAACGTATCTTAAAACTTCAACTTCTGTGTGAGACCAAAGAAAGATTTGTTTATTTGGTGCAAAATTTATATTTTCTATAGCACACTACCAATTTAACTTTCATGACCTGTTTATTCAAACACCATAATTACATGGAACCTTGAATATGGGGTGAGGTCTTGTTGCTTTGCACAGGTTAGTGTAATGCCCCAATACATTCCAGAGTAATTTGGGCAGAAAATAAAGAAGTATTTGCAAAGTCCCCTTGAAGGACTGGTGGAAATTTTTGAAATAATAAACTTCCCCACCTGGGGAAGACCTGAAATTGTCACAAACATTAGGGACTACTAATTTAACAGGCCAAGCCTTCAATCTTGGGGCTTGCCTTTATGAAACTTATTCTTGCAAAGGAAGAGCTAAACCTACTTATAATTGTACCTAAAAGTGACCCCCAGAGAACCTCTTTTTTGCTCAGATGTGGTTTCTCTCTCTAAGCCAATTTGGCAAGTAAACTCACTTCCTCCATTCTCCCCAGTGCCCTAAGGATACCTTGCAAATACATCTTTATTCACTGCCCAAATTACTCTGAAATATATCAGGGCATCATGCTAACCTGGACAAACCAACAAGTCTCACACCCTACTCAAGAGTCCATGTATTAACGGTGCTCAGATAAACTGACCATACAAGTTAAATTAGGAAATGCACTACCCAAAATATAAATTTTACAATAAATAAACATCTCACCCTTTGGTCTCACACAGAAGTTGAAGTTTTAAAATATGAATGATATCATCCTTTACCCAGTATTTTGATTTACCTTAGACCTATCCAATTAACTTCATTCATATCACTACTTGAAGTCAGATACCTTTTTCAACTTTTTAAACAGTTCCTGTATGGGGTACTGCTGACTTCCATAGCTTCAGAGCTCTAATTCTGAGTTTCCTGTGTCAAATAAATACCCAAAGTTTCTGGGAATGGCCAGGTTATAAACAAACAGTGCAGTATTTCAGAATTTAGAAAAAACAGTTAAAACTCGTGAACATATGTGACTGCTGTTAGAGCTTTACAATCTGGGATCCTTTACAATAGGCCCCAACCTGATAACCTATGCTCTTGACTTCAGTTCACTAAGATTTTATATCATAGTCAATCCATATGATTGAGGCATGATAATATTTGTCTTTCTGTTTCTGACATTTCACTCAACATACCGTCCCAAGATTCATTCTTGCCTCACAACTTCATTCCTCCTTATGGCTAGTCAGTAGTTCATTGTATATATACATGATAGTTCTCCCTTCCATTCCTCAGACATTGTACCCTTAGGCTGCCACCATCCATTGTAGACTGTGAACACTGCCACCATAGACACCAGTGTGCAAATGTCCATTCATGTCCCCACACTCAGTTCCTCTAGTTATATACCGAGTAATGGGATTTCAGGATCATATGGCAACCTCACCCCTAGCCTTCAGTGGAACCACCACACTGCCCTCAACAGTTTCCCTATTGACAGTGAATAGGTACATCTTTTTCTCCACTTCTTCTCTAGCAGTTATTTCTCTCTGCTCATTTTTAAACAGTGTCATTCACACATCACACAATCCAACCTAAGTGTATAGACATGCCTTCATAACCATAATTTATCTGAAGATATTTCCTTTTCTTCCACAAAGAATCCCCATGCCCCTTCCCTATGTCCCATGCCTGTTGACATTTAGTTTTGACATAATGCCTTCATTACATTCAGTGGAAGTATATTACAATGTTACTGTTGACTATATACCCTAGCTTGCATTAATTGTACTTTTTCTCATGTACCATCTATTTTCAAAATCCTGCATTATTGACATTCATTTATCCTCCCTCATGCAAGAATGTTTTTAATTTGTATATTTAATCACCATCATTGTCTGCTCTAGGCATTCTTAAATTCTCAGTCTTTATCCTCTATCTTTCCTTCTGGTTTCATAAGTGTTCCCAGCCCCTCTCTATCATACTCAAATTCAGCTTCTTTCAGTACTTCTATTACTGTACTACAATCATCCATTTCTGAATTTTTACAATCAGTCCTGTTGCACAATCTGTATTCCTTTAGCACCAGTTTCCCAATTTCTACCCTATTTCTATCTCCTGATATCCTGTGTTCTTAACTTCAATTCTCCAAGTCTGCTCATTAATGTTAGTTCATATTAGTGAGATCATACAGTATTTGTATTTTTGTTTCTGGCTAAATTCACTCAATATAATGTCCTCAAGGTTTATCTACATTGATACATGCTTCATGACTTTCTTCTGTCCTACAGCTGCATAATATTCAATCACATGTATACACCATAGCTTGTTTAGCCACTCATCCATTGATGGAACTTTGGGCTGTTTTCATCTCTTAGCCATCATAAATAATGACACTATAAATATTGGTCTGAAATGACCATTTGTGTCCTTGCCCTCAGGTCTTCAGATATATACCTAGTAATGAGATTGCAGGATCATATGGCAATTCTATACTTAACTTCCTGAGGAACTGCCAAACTGCCTTCCAGAGTGGTTGTACCATTTTACATTCCCACCAATGATGGACAAGTTTGCCCCTTTCTCTGCTTCCTCTCCAGTGCTTATCATTGTCTATTTTTTTTTTGATAATGGCCAATCTATTAGGTGTCAGATGATAGCTCATTGTAGTTTTGATTTGCATATCCTTAATCGTCACTGAAGTTGAACATCTTTTCATGTGCTTTTTAGTCATTTGTGTTTCTTCTTCTGAGAAGTGAGTTTTCATGTTTTTTGCCCATTTTTTAAATTGGGATGTTTGTCTTTTTGTTGTTGAGTTGAAGAATCTCTTTATATATTCTGGATACTAAACCCTTATCTGATATGTGGTTTCCAAATATTGTCTCTCATTGCATAGGCTGCCTTTTTACTTTCTTGACAAAGTTCTTTGATGCACAAAAGTGTTTAATATTTAGGAGTTCCCACCTATCTATTGCTTCCTTCAATGCTCATGCTTTGGGTGTAAGGTCTAGGAAACTGCCTCCTATTACATGCTTTATGATATTTCCCTAAAGTTTCTTCTAAAAGTTTTAAGTCTTAGCTTTAATGTTTAGGTCTTTGGTTCATTTAAAATTAATTTTTGTATAGGGTGTGAGCTAAGGATCCTTTTTTCATTCTTTTGCATTTGGATATTCAGTTCTCCAAGCACCATTTATTGAAGAGGCTGCTCTGCCCAAGGTGGGTTGGCTTGCTTGCCTTATCAAAGATCAATTTTCCGTAGATGAGAGGTTCTATATCTGAACACTCTGTTTGATTCCATTGATCAGTATATCTATCTTTATGCAGGTACCATGCTGTTTTGAACATGGTAGCTTAGTAATAGGCTTTAAAGTCAGGTAATGTGAGATCTCCCACTTCAGTTTTCTTTCTCAAGATATTTTTAGTTATTCCCTTCCAACAAATTTGGTTATGGGTTTTTCTATTTCTGCAAAATAAGTTGTTGGTATTTTAATTGGTATTGCATTGAATCTATAAATCAACTAGGGTAGAATTGACATCTTAACAATATTTAGTCTTCCAATTCATGAACACAGTATATCCTTCCATTTATTTAGGTTTTCCATGATTTCTTCTAGAAATTTCACATACTTTTCTATATATGGTTCTTTTGTATCCTTAGTTAATTTTATTCTTTTGGTTGCTATTATAAATGGAACTTTTTTCTTGATTTCCTACTCAGATTGCTCATTACCAGTGTATAGAAATGCTACTCTTTTGGGGGTGTTGATCTTTTACCCTGACACTTTGCTGTACTCATTTATTAGCTCTAATAGCTTTGCTGTAGATTTTTCAGGATTTTCAACAAAAAGTATCATATCATCTGCAAACAGTGATGGATTGTATGGTGGGTGAATAAATCTGTTTTAAAAAATAAACAGACAGGTAAAAGTGCTGGCAAAAATGTGAAGAGAGAGATGTACCTATTCACTATTGGTAGGGAAGTAGAATGGTGTAGGCCCTCTGGAGGGCAGCACAGTAGTTCCAAAGGAGGCTAAGTGTAGGTTTGCCATATGATCCTGCAACCATGTTATTAGATATATACATGGAAGAACTAAAAGAAGGGAAATTAAAAGACACTTTCAACATATAGTATCATATCAACTACAAAAAGTAAGAGTTTCATTTCTTCCTTTCCAATTCAGATGTATTTTACCTTTTTTTTTTTTTTTTGGTCTGATTGCTCTGGCTAGAACTTCCAGCACAATGTTGAATAGCAATGGTGACAGTGGGCATCCTTGTCTTGTTCCTGATCTTAGAGGGAAAGCTTTCAGTCTTTACCCATTGAGGATGATGCCAGCTATGGATTTTTCATATATTTCCTTTATCATGTTGAGGAAGTTCCCTTCTATTCCTATCCTTTGAAGTGTTTTCACCAAGAAAGGATGTTGCACTTTGTCAAATGCCTTTTATGTATCAATCAAGATGATCATGTGTTTTTTCTGCTTTGAATTGTTGTATGGTGTATTACATACATTGATTTTCTTATGTGAACCAACTTACATACCTGGAATAAATCCCACTTGGTTAATTCTTTTAATGTGCTGATGGATTCAATTTGCAAGTATTTTGTTGAGGAATTTTGCATCTATATTCATCAGAGAGATTTGTCTGCAATTTTGTTTTCTTTTAGTATCTTTGTCTGGCTTTGGTATTAGGGTGATATTGGCTACATCGAATGGGTTAGGAAGCTTTCCTTCCTCTTCAATTTTTTTGAAGAGTTTGAGCAGGATTGGTACTAATTCTTTCTTGAATGCTTGGTAAAATTCACAGATGAAGCCATCTGGTCCTGGACTTTTCTTTTTGTGGAGCTTCTTGATAACTAATTTAATCTCTTGTGATTCGTTTGTTGAGGTCCTCCATACCTTCTTGAGTCAATGTTTGTTCTTCATGCCTTTCTAGGAAGTGGTCCATTTCATCTACATTGTCTAGTTTATTAGCATATAATTGCTCATAGTATCCCCTCATTATTTGTTTATTTCTGTGGGGTCAGTGTTTTTTCCTCCTCTTCCAATTCTGATTTTATTTATTTGCACATTCTCTTTTTTGTTTTGTCAATCTAGCTAAGGGCCTATAGATTTTATTGATTTTCTCAAAGAATCAACTTCTGGTTTTATTACTTTTCTCAATTTTTTCATGTTCTCATCTTCAGTTATTTCTGCTCTAATCTTCATTATTTCTTTCCTTTTGTTTCTTTTGAATTAGTTTGCTGTTCTTTCTCTAGTACTTCCAAGTGAACAGTTAATTCATTGATTTTTGCTATTTCTTTTTTAATATAGGTATTTAAGGTAATAAATTTCCCTCTTAATACTGCCTTTGTTGCATCCCATAAATTTTGGTATGTAGTGTTTTCATCTCAAGACATTTACTGATTTCTCTTGTAATTTCTTCCTTGACTCACTAGTTTTATAAGAGTGTGTTGTGTATCTCCATATATTTGTCAATTTTCTGGTCCTCCACCTGTTATAGATTTCCAACTTCATTCCATAATGATCTAGGAAAGTATTTTGTATGATCTCAATCCTTTTAAATTTATTGAGACCTGTTTTGTGTCTCAGTGTATGGTCTATCCTTGAGAATGACCCATGAGCACTTGAAAGAAATGTGTATCCTGCTGTTGTAAGTTGTAATGTTCTGTAAATGTCAGTTAAGTCAAATTCACTTATTGTATTATTCAAACTACCTGTTTCTTTATTGATCCTCTATCCATTGATGAGAGTGGGTGCTTGAAGTCCCCAACTATTGTGGTAGAGGTGTCTGTCCATTGATGTTCTATTCATTACTGAGAGTGGGTGATTGAAGTCTCCAACAATTGTGATCGAGGTGTTTATTTCTCCCTTCAGTGTTGTCAGTGTTTGCCTCAAGTACTTTGGGGCACTCTGGTTCGGTGCATAAATATATATAATTGTGTGTCTTCTTGTTGAATTGTTCCTTTTATTAATGCATAGTGGCCCTCTTTGTCCCATTTAATTGTTTTACATTTGAAGTCTAATTTGTTGGCTATTAGTGTAGTTACCCCTGCTCTTTTCTGGTTGTTGTTTGAATAGAGTATCTTTTCTCAACCTTTCCTTTCAACTATTTTTGTCCTTGGGTCTAAAATGAGTCTCCTGTAGACAGCATATAGATGGGTCCTGGTTTTTAACCCATTCTGCCAGTCTATGTCTTTTGATTGGGGAGTTTAATCCATTAACATTTAGTGTTATTACTGTAAAGGCAGTACTTTCTTCTATCATTTTGTCTTTTGGATTTTATATGTCATCTCTATTTTTTTTCTTTTTACCTTTACTGATAGTTTCCATTTCTACACTCTTCTCCAGACCTTTCTCTTTTCCCATCTGCCTATAGTTCTCCCTTTAGTATTTCTTGCAGATCTGGTCTCTTGGTCACATATTCTCTCAGTGATTGTTTGTCTGCAAATATTTTAATTTCCCCTCATTTTGAAGGAGAATTTTGCTGGATATAGAATCTTGTTTGGCAGTTTTTCATTTTTAGAATCTTAAGTATTGCATACCACTGCCTTCTCACCTCCATGGTTTCTGCTGAGAAATCTACACATAGTCTTATTGGGTTTCCCTTGTATGTGATGGATTGCTTTTCTCTTGCTGCTTTCAAAATTTTCTCTTTCCCTTTGAAATCTGATTAGCAACTGTCTTAGAGTATGTCTATTTGGATCTATTCTGTTTAGGATATGCTGTACTTCATGGAGCTATAATTTTATGTCTTTCATAAGTGATGGGAAATTTTCAATGATAATTTCCTTCATTAGTCTTTCTTCTCCTTTTACCTTATCTTTTCCTTCTGGGACATGCACAACATGTTTATTCATGCACTGCATATTGTCATTCAATTTCCTGAGACCCTATACCTATTTTCCATTCTTTTCCTTATTTTTTCTGTTGTGTATCAGATTTCAGGTGTAGTCTCTAGTTCACAAATTCTTTCTTCTGCCTCTTCAAACCCGTTGTTGTAAATTTCCATTTTGTTTTTCTTTTCTTTTTTTTTTTTAGTGTGCCTTTCATTCCCATAAGTTCTGTGATTTGTTTTTTCAAACTTTTGATTTCTGGTTTTTGTTCACCCAATGTATTTTTTATATCCTCCCTCAACTCATTGATTTGATTTTTAATGAGATTTTCCACATGTGTTCGACCATCCTGAATTAGCTGTTTCAACTCCTGTATCTCAAATGAATTGTTGGTTTGTTCATCGACTGGGCCATATCTTCAATTTTCCTAGTTTGACTCATTATTTTTTGCTGGCATCATTTGATTTCCTTAATTAGTTTATTCTGGAGGTTGCTTTCACTCTTTTACTTGGATTTTCTTGCTGGATGGCTTTGTTCTCTGTCTGTTCTTTGACATCCAGTTCAACTTATTCTAGACCTCTAGCATAGGTTCTGTTTAGCTGATTAGAATTTTCCAGTTTTTGTTTTTCTGTTTCTTGGCCTGCCTATTTGGAGCCTTTTTTTTTTTCAGGAGGGTCTCCTCAAACATTATAGACCCCAGTCAGATTTTCCCAAACTGGACTGGCCCATGTCTCAGGAGGTAAGAGTCACCAGCATTAGTTTTCCCTGAGGTTGAGACCTACAGGTTTTCAGATTTTCCTAAGAAGCCTCTAGACTGTGCTTTTCCTATCCTGCCTAGCTTGTGGAATTTGTCTGCCCATGTTTTCCCACCAGTGTAAAGTGATGTGGTGTCTTTTAGTTTAGCAGACTCTCCCTGCCAGGGGCACAGTTGAGACAGAGGTGAGGTTGCAGGCTGGTATTAATTACTTCAGTTTTCCAGTCCCTGGTACCTGAATTCCTTGAAGAAGGCATTCCACTGGAGCTAGGTCCCACCTTTCTCTTGGGGAAGATGCAACCATTAGGGGATTAGTTACTATGTCTAACTAGTTACTTTGCCTTTCAGTCAAGATTAATTCTGCCCTTTCCTGGGGTATTCTTGGAGCCTGAGAAGGTTTCTAGTTCTGTCTAATCAGCTGCTGAGGAGTAGAAAAAAAAAAGCCTTTTCAGAGCAGGATCCCTGCTCCTTGGGTTTGTCAATTTGCTAGTCATCCCCTTCACCCCCCACCACAGAGCATAACTCATCACTGCATTTATAAAGTACTCAGATATTTGTTTAATAACCAAAATGCTATTTGTACCTATATGGGGAAGTAATAATATGCAATTTGCATTTATGCATATATTTAATCTCTTAAAATCTACACAACAGGTACTAACATGACAGTTTAAAGATGAGGAAAGGATCTGGGTAAGTCCCAAGCAATATCTTTTTTAATTCCTACATCAGGAAGGGGATATTGAGAACACTTGAATAAATGATCTCTAAAGTGCTTCAAATGACTTGATTATATGGCCACATTTAAACATGCAAAAAGGTTGAACTAAATTCCACACCTCACTAAACTGCAGTCTTGCTCTGCTTCAGGGTGGAATCTCTTTTATTGTTCCCATGGAGCTGGGACCCACCCAGAACCATTTTGGAAAAAGCCGACAGAGTCCCAGAAACAACAGCAAACAGAACAGAAATGCCCCTGGGGAAGCCATTGAAGAAGCCTGGATGGAAAGTTAGCAGATGTCCCTATGGGCCTTTCCAGTTGAGAGAGAAACTCCATACATCATCGGACTTCTTGAACCAAGATATCGTTCCCAGGATACCTTAATTTGGACACTCTATTAGCCTTGCCTTAATTTGGAGATTTTCATGGCCTTAGAACTGTAAACTTGCAACTTAAAAAATTTCCTTTTTTAAAAGCAATTCTGTTTCTGGTATATTGCATTCTGGCAGCTTACAAACTAAAATAGTAGGCAATTGCAAAAATAAAAGATTTCTAAAATTAGACTTTTAGTATCTTCCTCTGTTAAATGTGTGGATGCTACTACCTGAGTCCTAAGTTCTCTTCCAGCTTTATGGCTCTGTGATTCAGTAATTCATATATTTAAAAATGTTTGGAAGAGCTGACATTTTCTGAAAGAAAAATGAAACCAATCTTTATATCTCTGAACCAAAAGTTTATCAGATAAATTTCTTCCAAATATTTTCTTCCATTTTGTAAGTTGTACCCTCACTTTCTTGATAATGTCCTTTGATGCAAAAAGATTTCAATTTTGGTAAGATCCAAATTATCTATTTTTCTTTTGTTGTTCATGCTTTTGATGCAAAGCCTAAGAATCCATTGCCTAATAGAGGTCTTGAAGATATTTCCCTACATTTTCTTAAGAGTTTTATAGCTTTAATACTTTTATTTAGGTATTTGATCCAGTTTGAGTTAATTTTGGTATATGGTTAAAGGAAGATGTCCACTTGCGTGTGGATTTTCAATTTTTCAAACACAATTTGTTGAGAATCTTATTCCTTCCCCATTGAGTATACTTGTTATTCTTTCAAAAATCAATTGACCATAGATTTGTGGATTATTTCTGAACTCTCAATTCTATTCTATTGGTCTATATGTTCATCCTTATGGCAGTACAACAACATTTGAATTACTCTATCTTTGTAAGAAGTTTTAAAATTGGGATGTGTGAGTCCTCCAACTTTGTTCTTTTTCAAGATGGTTTTGGCTATCTGGAGCCCCTTTCCCTTCCAGATGAATTTGATGGTTGGCTTTTCCATGTCTGCAAAGTAGTCAGTTGGAATTTTGATTGGAATTGCATTGACTCTGTAAATCATTTTGGGAAGTATCTTCATAAAAAATTATAAAACATCTTCATAATATTTTATCTTCCAAATCAGAAACACAGACTATCCTTCCACCTATTTAGGTTTTCTTTGATATCTTTTAACAATGTTTTCTAGTTTCCTGTATATAAGTTCTTTACATCCTTGGTTAGATTTCATCCAAGATATTAAATTCCTTTATTTGCTATTGTAAATGGAATTGTTTTCTTGATTTTACTTTTAGATTCTTCATTGCTAGTGTATAGAAACACTACTGATTTTGGGGTGTAGCTACCATTTTGTTGAATTTATTTATTAGCTCTAGTAGCTTTCCTGTAGGTTCTTTAGAATGCTATAGTATATTGAATCAAGTCATCTGCCAGTAGGGATAACTTTACTTCCTTTCACATTTGGATGCATTTTATTTCTTTTCCTTGCCTAATTGCTCTGGCCAGAATTTCCAGTACAGCAATGAGCAGTGGTGAAAGTGAGCACCCTTGTATTGTCCCCGATCTTAGGGAGAAAGTTTCAGCCATTCATTATTGTGTATGATATTACCTGTGAGGTTTTCAAATATGCCCTTTATCATGTTGAGGATCTTCCTTTTATTCCTAATTATCTGAGTGTTTTCATCAAGAAGGGCTGTTGGGTTTGGTCAAATGCTTTTCTTTGTTTAAGATAATAGTCTGAAAGTTTGTTTATAATTAAAGTAATCTATAAATTCCATAACTTCCCAATAAAATTAATAGCATGCATTTTTTTTTGGTATTGGTAAATGGATTTTGTAATTCATTTGGAAATGCAAAGAACCAAGGAAACCAAACAACTTTGGAATAGAAAAATAAAGTAGAAGGACTACAATTATTTGAATTCCAGATTTATTATAATTTTATGGATATCAAGAGAGTGTGTTATTGCCTGAAGGATAGACATTCAGATCAATGATATAGAATAGATAGATCTACACATATATGGTCAATTAATTTTTGACAAAAATGTAAGATATTTCAAATGGTGATAAATTTTTCAATATATGATGCTGGAAAATTTGCTTACCCATAAGCAATGTATCCAGAAATTAAGAAATGAATCATAGATCTAAATATATGGTCTAGCACTATAAAGCTTCTAGAAGAAAATAGAACATCTTGTGGCCTTAATTAAGCAAAGCTTTATTAGATAGAATAAAAAAGCAAGAACCTAAAAAATTGATAAATTGAACTTTATCAAAATTAAAAACAACTTTTGGAAGGGAAATATTAAAAAATAAGTTGCTAGCTTCTCTCTTTGCTAAATATATGCAAAACCTATACCATTTAAAGGATTTTTATCCACATTATGTTAATAACTCTTACAACTCAAGAATAAAAAGGCAACACAATTAAAAAAATAGAAGTAAGATTCAAATAGACACTGTGCTAAAGAAGATATACAAATCACCAATGAGCACATGCAAGGACATTCATCATAATTACTCAATAGGGAAATGAAAACTAAAACTACATACATATATCCCCTGGGATGGCTAAAATCAAAATGACAGCCAATAACATGTTCTGGCAAAGGTGTAGAACAAAGTGATCTCTCATATATTACTGGATGCAATGCAAAATTGTGCAGTCACTTTGGAAAACCGTTTGGCATTTTCTCATAAAATTAAATATATACCTACTATATGATGCAGTCATCTCAAGAGATATGAAAACATAGATCCACCCAAAGACATGCTTGCTAATGTTCATAGCAATGCAAGCGATGGAAATGAAGATCTGGAAAGTACCCAAAAGTCCACATACTTATGAAAGGCTTAAGAAACTGTGGAACATGCATAGAATAAAATCCTACTTTGCATGAAAAAAGAATGAACAAATTACCTATAGATGCAATGATATGGATGAATCTCAACAAAATTTTACTAACTGAAAGAAGCACACTATATGTTCCTACTATGATTCCACTTATATGGCATTCTAGTAAAAACAAAACTATAGTAACAGAAAACAGATCAGTAGTTGGCAGGTATATGGGGCAGGGAGAAGAGTTTGATTGCAAAGTGGCAGGAGGTAAAGTTTTGGGGTGAAGAAACCATTCTATAGTTATAATGTTGGTGGTTACACAAGAATATACACTAACCATGATTCAACAAATTGTATTCTATAAAGGAATTATTTTTATGTATGTATGTAATATCTCAGTAAAGCTGAATTTTAATAAAACATTCAGTCTACGGTTTAATTGCAACAAAAACAGCGAGGACTAGAGCTGTCAAACATTCAGATTTCTCTTCTAAGTCCCTGCTTTGAGTAAACACTTGTTCCACGGTTCTAACCTTGGAGTCGCCTGCTGAGCTTATTAAAGAAAATCAATTTACCGCGTCTCGCTGGAAACAGGCAATAGTCACCCCTTTTGTTATTAAGTGCAGAATTTATTATATAATATGCTCCTTGCCTCAGCTGTATGAGGACAGATGCATCGATTCTGATGTACCAAGTAAGACCACAGACATTTTTATGTCTCAGTGGCAAAACCAACGGTACTGAATCTGAATCTAACTACTGCCAGGGATGTAGGAAAGTTCACTCTGTCAAGAGCATTTTAAAGATTCATTGAGAGGCTTCACGGAGAAGTAAATTTAGAATTTTATTCTGTTTAGGGGTCTCAGCTGAATTGTGCACATATCACCTGTGCTCAGCGATCTACGTGTGACTGGTCTGTTTGCAGGTGCAAAGCAAAGAGAAAGCTTTGATGTTAAGTTTATTTATGCTTCCTACAGACTACGTCTGAGCGTTATTTCCTATCTGAATAATTCCCTTTCCACAAGCCTTATGCTATTTTATTTTTAAAAAAACAGGATTTGTTTTTACATTATAATACATGAGGAAACAAATTATTTTCGCTAATTTTAATGTCTATATTGTAGTTACACCAGCTGAAGTAATACATTTGTCAGACACTGGTGAGGTGATAGAGATACAAAGGTGAGAGGAGTACCCACTTGAAAATTTACTTACATTCTTGTGGTAGGACTGAAAGCACAGTTCACAGACAACTATCTGCCCAGGGAATAACCTCAAAACCTCTCATGCAAATAGAAAATTCCTGACACCCAGGTTATAATAGAATTTTATTTTATCCATTACCAGGCATTTTTAGATAAGTGGGATTGATAATTGTTTTGTTTCAGCACAGGTCAACATCACAATTTCTATAAGAAGAACAAAATTAAAAACAAACTTTAAATTTGAAATTGCAATTTTAAATGTTTACATACTATATAATATTAGATATCTAATATAAATTATAAATATTATTTGAAATTGGATCTGGCTAAATATTACAACATTTTGCAGTCATAAAAATACTTGTACTAATTTATGGATCATCCTTATAAATTTCTTTATTGTAACGTTAAACAGATTTATTTTTCACATTCAGTAATTCATTGTGCAAGCTTTTATCATATAGCTGGATGAAGAATTGCAAAACAAAAAAGATTTCAAGTTAATATCAGGTAATTTTCCGTTATAATTGTGTTTTTGACCAAAACAGATGGGCAACCTGTTATATTCTAGCAAATGTCAGCCTTACTTGACAAGGGCAACATTCTGTTTGATAAGAGGCCCACATTTCTCCCCGCTCCTCGCCATCACTGTCTTTCACTTTTGCGCTTTGGGCATCACATGAGGTATAAAATTTAAGCCGCTGTGCTTAGGCTCCCTGCTCCACAACTCACAATTGCTGACAGGTGTGTGAACACCTGACTTAAAATAGCATCATCTTAATCATTTGCAGATAGATAAATAGCAGAGGCACAGACATGAATCTTGCAATACAATGTCATGCTTGAAGAAATAGCATTTAGAGCTGCCCTTAGCCAGCAAGCTAGTTTATTTTCATCCTTTCAGGTACAAGCTATTTATCTGCTAAAGTAGAAGTTACCCATTTTTCAGGTAGCTTCTCTCTTTCCTTTCAAAGGCCTTTTGTTATACACATATAACCACATCGAATTCCTTCATGGTTTGCCTAGCGGCAGACTCTCAAAAGAAAGCCCTGTAATAAATCATGATAAGTTTAATAATACTTCTCTCTTTTTATTATTGTTGCTGTTCTTCTACTATTACCACAAATATTTCTTTGTACTTATTTAATGGATTTATATCAAGGTTTACAAGGTTGGACAGCTCCCTGACACATAAAATAATTAACAAAGATAAATAAATCCTGGGTTTTGAAAGTGAACATGAGAATACAGTTTTGTTTTCTTTGTTTCAATAAATGAACTGTTTTGGCTTTAGTTTTTTCCCTAGGTATGTGGATTACTACATTAATTTTGCCCTGCTATCTATCTTCTAAAATATTGGTAATAATAGAAATGCATTATGGTAAGAGATATACACAAATAAAATAACTTTAATATTGGGATTATTTTCTAGCCTATTATTAGACTGCATTCTGTTAAGACTCATGAAATCTAAATAGTGTTAGCAAAGATAAATGGTACCAGAAATTCAGCTTGGTTAATTTATAACTATTTGTTCATGAATGAAAATAAATGTCAGAACAGTCTTCTTGTAACATAGCCCTTTAAAATACTATATTTACATTTAAAATATCCCATTTCAATACTTAAATATCCAACACCAATTTGGGGGGAATGAATAACTAAAATAATAAAAATGTGTATTCTCAGTATCAGCGAAGTGTTATATATAATAATTTGAGTAATTCCAACTATTTGTATTTAAATGAGTCATGCTAAATATTCTAGAAAATTAGAAACTTTCATATTTATTGAGATTTCAGCTTGTATGTCTTCATTCTTCTTACCTTTCCAAGATATACCATCCAGAATAATCTCTCTAATCTGATATTAGACCAATTTTCCTTCTACTTTTCTGAGGTCAGCAAACATGTGTGAGTCAATGAGGAAGCCATACAGGGGAATAAATCTATGGTCATATTTAAAAACTGATATATATTTAATCTGACAAATAAACGTAACCCATGCTTGTGCTAGTTATAATAGTTGACCCCACATTGTTTTAAGAATTAAATGTGATAATATATATAAAGCATATAGTATACTGCCTAGTACTTAGTAAAATGCAATAATAATGCTTCAAGTCTTCACAATAAAAGTATACTAATAAAAAAACTATTGACAGTGGCATCTCTCTAAAATATCTTCCTTCAAGGTCTATATTGTGAGATATCCTTGTAAGTGAATTAATCCAAAAACAGTTTTCACTAGTTTCATCATCTCATGCAGAATATGTCCTCCAGTGGATTTATATACAAGTTTGAGGCTAAAATTCTACGCTGGATCAGGGTTTCCCTAAAAGCTTAAGCATATGCTTCCTGCTCCGCAGGAGTGGAGGGATGTTTAGGATGTACAGGTGCCAAATTGCATCAGACGACAAAATAGCCAGCATAAAAGGACTTAGCCAGAGCCAAGAGTGGATATCCTTACCAAGAATGCCCTCACTTTTTCTACATTAAAAAGTAGAAGCTGAAGCTATTGACAACTGTTTTAGGTTCACTTGGGAGCTGAACGTATATGACCTCCTCAGTCATTTTTTTTTTTTAGGGGAAGAGTCCTGAATTGGAGGATCTGGATTAAAACAGTATATACATACTTAATGAAATTAAAATTCAGTATATAAGTAATTATACATTTATAAGCAATTTACAATATATACATTTTTTTCAGAAACATGATTTTATTTTGCTTTCACAATGAAACCCATTTCAGACATTCCCATACATCAGGAAACCACATTTTAGGTAGATTAAATAATATTCCCTGTTTTGCAGAGCTACAAATTAGATTATCCAGTTTAGGCTCCAATCTTTTTCCCAAACCAAAGGTTAATTTTTTTTTAGGTTGTTTGCCTATTTAAAGTGATTTTGGACCCATGATGTTCTGAGTAGGAAAATTTCTAGTCACTACCACTCACCTCCATCTTTTCAACTAGAGTACTTCTCCTGTCAGTCATTTCACATTGATTTCTATGCAAAATTCTTTCTGACATAGTATGCACAGGTGGTAAATAATACAACATTCGGATATATTATTGAGGGTATCTCCTGATACTGTAAACAACTATTGGCTCTTTTGGTTTGAATTGTTCTCCCTAAAACATATGCGGACATCCTAAGCTGTGGTACTTCAGAATGTGATCTTTCTGTAGATGTAGTTATTAAGATGAGGTCGTACTAAAGCAGGGTGAGCTCTTAACCCAGTATTGACTGGTAGTCTTATACAAAGAGGATAAGAGAAATAGAGACACAAAAGGAAGAAATCCACGCAAAAAGACAGAGTCAGAGGCTGAAGTTAGGCAGTTACAAGCCATGAAAAGCCAAGGATTCCCTGCCTCCATCAAAGGTAGGAAGAGGCAAAGAAGGATTCTTCCCTGGGGTCATCAGAGAGAATTGGCCCTGTCAACACTTTGACTTCAGACTTCTAGTCTCTAGAACTATGAGAGACTTTTAAACCACAAAGTTTGTAGCAATTTGTTATGGCAGCCCTAATAAATTAAATCATGGGCTCATTTTATCCTTAATTTTTTTAAAAAATATTTCTTAATAGTAAGAGAAAGGCTAGGACTGACTAAAGGAATATTTAGAATTAACATAGTAGTTTAGTACTTTTCATATGATTAACTTTGTAGAGCAAAATTAATTCAATTACAGGGCCTTAGTTGTGCAATAGCCTGACTATACAACTGATTTTCTTTTTTGTCTTTGGTCATTGTCTTCCTCAGTGTTTTCTAAAGAATGGGAGAAAAAGTGGTGTTAACTAAAATAATTTATTGGGTGGTCTTATAATCATGAAGAAATATTGTAGCAATCTTAAATTTGAACTGGATACTCTAAACTCTTTGCAGAGATTTTACCTCCATAGAGAGAAGTTGGATTTTTCTGGGAGCATGTTGTTCTAGTTTGCTGGCTGCCAGAATTCAAGTCCATAGTTTATTGCTGCATTATTTGTTTAGTTTCCTTTCTCATTTTGCCTCTGAATCAGTTTGGTTGGGTATGCATGTTCTTTTCCAAAGCATATTTTCAAGGATATACAGAGGTATTTCCCCTTCACCAATTAAATGGCCGTTTAGCAAGGTAAAATTGTAAGACCTTAGATGATGCAATTAATTGCATCATCAGAGTTACTTTCATTATGATTTTGGATATACTGTATTTTCACCCTTTAACACCACTAATGAGTACATTACAGGTGAAAACATTTGTCAAGCTTTCCATAGAATTCTGCCACCTGTCTCTTCATTATTGACCTGATGTCTAGTACTGGAGATAAGACAGACTCCCATGTTTGCACTCTTTAGAAACAACACTGTTTGACATATGAACTGGTGAAATGTTTTCCTGACTTACTAATGCATTAGTCATGCTCTAGTTTTAGTTTTCCAAAGGTTAATTTGAGAAGGGTCCCTCAGAATACAATTCCTTCCTTCCTTTGTTCATGCATTTGTCGAGCATGAGTGTAAGAGGGAAAGGACAAAATGAAACACTCAGACTTGAGAATAAGAAAAAGCTGAATTAAAATCCAAGATGTGCTTCTTATAAATATGAAGTTGGAAGGTGCAGGTAACATGACTAATTTTTTTATAAATAGCATGGTTGTTTTCATATTTAAATGGAACAATATAATCAAGTCATTCAAAGCACTTTAGAGATCATTTATTCAAGTGTTCTCAATATCCCCTTCCTGGTGTAGGAAATAAAAAAAATATGGCTTGAACTTATTCAGATCCTTTCCTCATCTTTAAACTGTCATGTTAGTACCTATTGTGTAGGTTTTCAGAGATTAAATATATGCATAAATGCAAATTGCGTATTATTGTTACTTTCTCATATAGGTACAAATAGCATTTTAGTAATTAAACAAATATTTGAGTACTTTATAAATGCAGTGATGAGTTATGCTCTGTGGGGGGAAATGACTGGCAAATTGCTGTTCCCTTTTTTTGTTTGTAGAGCAGATAAAAGTATACATAAATAACATTAGCCATATAAAATAACATTTAAATGCATTCTGATGGTTAAGTTTATATGTCCACTTGGCTAGGTTATGGTGTCTAGTTTTTTGGCCAAGCAAGAACTGGCCTGATTGTTACTGGAGGGTATTTTGTGGATTTAAATCATCAGTCAGTTGATTGTAACTATGACTAATTACAACCACAATCAAGAAAAAAGATTGCCTTCAGCAATGAGAGGAGTCCATTCAATCAGTTGAAGGCCTTAAAGGGAGAATTGATCATTTCAGCAGTCAGAAAGCAGAATTTCTAACCCTACTTCAGCCCGTTTGCTCCACTTGGGGAATTCATGGAAGTTTTCATCAGTTCCGAACTTGCAACCTTCCTTATAGAATTTGGCCTTGACAATTTCCATGACCATATGACCCAATTCCTATCAGTATTTATCTATCTATCTATCCATCTAAACATCTGTCTGTCTGTCTACCTATCTTTCTGTCTGTCTAACTATTCATTCATCATCTATCTATCTTGAAAGATCTGTTATACTGGAGAATGCTACTATATATACGGTCTCAGGTATCAGATCATGTGGGTTTGAATGCTGGCTTCCCACTTAACAGCTAGGGATCATTGGCAAATTCTTTGACCTTCTGTGGCTTAGTTTCTTAATGTTTAAAATTAGATTAACAATAGTACCTATCGTGTAGAGTTATTAATGAATACTTGTAAAGCGCTTAGAATAGTGCCTGGTACATTACAACTGCTAAGTGTTTGATAAATTGAAAATAAAACATATGGTGGAAATGATACTTGCCATTTGTATAAGATTTGGTCAGATTCCTTTTTAACCAGGGATTCACATAACATTTCATAGGGGAGGTTTTATTTGAGCTGGGCTATAAATGCTGGAGAGGATTTGAGAAAATAGATTATTAAAGAATAGCATTCTGTTGTTGAAAAGAGATGTAAAAGCCCAGAGCTAGAAACCAAGGATTTGTGAAAGGTACAACAAAAGCTTAAAGTTAATTGAAGTACAGATTTTGAAAAGGAAGAGGGAGAAAGAAAAGATTAGAAAGATAGGTTAGAAATGAGATCCTAGAAATTGTTGAATGCCTTTCTTCTCCTGGCAATGGACAGCAGAGAACTATTAGTTTGGTAGCAGAGTATTTGATAAAGGCATAGATGCTGCAGAAGAAAGAAAAAGTTTGCAGCATTGCAGCAAACTAGGAGAAAGAAATGAGACTGAAAAAGAGAAAGTGGAAAAGAAATGAAAAGAGCAAGAGATGTAAAAGAAAGTTGCAAAATGAATGTTTAAGTTTATATGTCCACTTGGCTAGGTTATGGTGTCTAGTTTTTTGGCCAACCAAGAACTGGACTGATTGTTACTGGAGGGTATTTTGTGGATTTAAATCATTAGTCAGTTCATTGCATCTATGACTGATTAAAACTACAATCAAGAAAAAAGATTGCCTTCAGCAATGAGAGGAGTCTATTCAATCAGTTGAAGGCCTTAAAGGAAGAATTGATCATTTCAGCAGTCAGAAAGCAGAAACTCTTTATGGGAGATAAGGGAGGGAGGCTAAAGATTCAAGTTGATTCTGTAACCAAGACACCAGGATTTATGGGATGATTTTGATCATTAAATCATTATATAGGTATTCTCTCTTTTTTTTTTTTTCGCATGGGCAGGCACCGGGAATCAAACCAGGTCTCCGGCATGGAAGCAAGATCTCTGCCGGTTGAGCCATTGTGGCCCACCCATAGATGTTCATTTTTGCTTTCTGGTATGTGTTATAAATTCCTAGCTACTAAAACAAATACCATTCAATGGGTTAGCTTAAACCACAGAAATTTATCAGCTCATGATTTTGAGGCTAGGGGAAGCCCAGAATTGAGGTGTCAGCAAAATAACGTTTTCTTCCTTAATACTGTGATGTTCTAGGGCTGGCCTGATTGCTGGCAAGTCTTAGTCCTTGGATTTTCTGACACATGGCTATGCATATAGCAACATTTTTTCCCTTCCTTTTCCAGGTTTTATTGAATTCCAGGTTCTTGCTGCTCCCTGTGGGTTTTCTCTCATTCTGAATTTGACTCTGCTTATAAAGGCTTCTGGTGTCCAGAGTAAAGCCCAACCTGATTCAGTTGGGTCACATTTTAACTGAAGTAACATCTTGAAGAGCTTTTATTTATAATAGGGCACCCAGAATGCGGACCAAGATAGCAAACAGGGCCAAACTGGAGTACACAATTGAATCCCAACAACACATTTACCTTTCTTAGAGCAAAATGCACACAGACTCCTCTATCACTACAACCATCATCACCACCACATTCACTAAGTTACAAAATCATGAAAATTCCTAAAATAGTATTTAAGTTTCTAAATAGAGCAATCCACATCATATTTTATATAAACAATAAAAACATTTCTCTCCCCCTTCCCTTTCCCATCCTTTCCTTTCCCTTTCTAAACAATTCAGTCCTCCAACTATTAAATACACAGGACAAGAAAGGCGTATGCACTAATGGGGAGGGAGGTCACAGAGAACAGGGTGGGTTATCAGAGCTGAAAGTTAGAACGTGCGCAGGATGAGAGATCACGAAAACTGAATGTTGCAGAAGCAACTTGAAAGAATTCTCCCACTGGCTAAATAAACACTGATATTAATGGATTGTAAACCCATTAAATATAATAGAAAACTGTGATTCCATACTGCTAAATAAATAAAATGAATAAGTGAAATTTTGATGAGGAACTTGGTTATTTACATAGTTTCAATGTACCTGCATAGAAAATACTGATTTATTATCAAAAAAAAGAAGGGTAACTTTATGAAGAAGTGTGACAGATAGTACTACTTTAATAAACTGTTCAAAATGATCATTGTCAGTGATAGAAAAAGTTGAAATCATATGTAACCTATGGTAGATTGAATTATATGTACCCTCGAAAGACATGTTCTTAATCTCAACTTATGTTCCTGTGGGTGTGAATTTATTTGTAAATAGGGCCTGTTGAAGATGTTACTATTAGTTAAGGTGTGATCTACTGAATTGAGATGGGTCTTAATCCATATAATAGAAGCCTTATAAACAGAAGAAACCAGAGGCCAAAATTAAGAGAAGTCCACACAGCAAGACAGTGGAAGTCAGTGGAAACAAGACAAACAGATACAAGCAGAAAGAATTCACCATGATAGTTAAAATCTAGATCACCAAGGATTGCAGCAAACCAGTACTTGAGTGCTTTAGACGCTAGGAGAAAGCATGGCTTAGCTGATGCCTTGACTGGGGACATCTGGCCTCTGAGACCGTAAATTTCCTTTGTTTACGCCAACCTATTATGTGATATTTATCATAGTAGCCTGGAAAACTTAACACACCATCTAACAGGATGCAAAGAGAACTCAGTTTCATGTATGTGATGTTACTTTCAACAATGCCTGACCTGTAATAAATTTATGAGAGGAATCAGACAAATATAGATTGGAGAACATTTTACAAAATGGTTTTCTTATAATCTTCAAAAGTTTCAGGTCATAAAAGTCAAGGAAACACTGATAGCTATTCCAGACCAAAGGAAACTAGAACCATGACAAATCAATGACTTTGAACTTCCTACAAAACAATGTTAATATAATTGACAAAACTTGAATGTGATATAAGAATTAAATGGCTGTAACATATCAGAGTTAATTCCTTAATTTTCACTTGTTCTGTTGTGGTTGTGTGGGAGCCTGTATGTAATTATAGGAGATTTTAAAGAATTTAAGGGAGATGGAACATCAGCTCAGCATCTTCTTCTTGAAGTGTTCAGGAAAAAAAAAAAAACAATCTTTGTGCTTCACTGTAACTTTTCTATATATTTGATATTATTGAAAATAAAACATTAAAAACGAATAGCATTTTTGAGTACATGGGTACTTCAGTGGTTAGAATGCTTGCCTTTCATGCAGCAGATCCAGGTTCAATTCCTGGTAGGTATTGAATAATTACTTTTATTAATTTCATAATTTCTCTTTTCAGTATATCTTTTTGTTTAAAATATAAGTATATCTTTACTGAAGATAATATTCGTTTTATTATTAACTTATAGATGACATACTTATAGATGGTCCACTATAAAGACATTTAAGGTTTTGTGATTGCAAGTCTCTGTTTGTTTTGTTTCACTATGCTTTTTTTATATCCATATTCAAAAACCAAGAAAAATTGTTGGAGAGGAAAGAATGCAAATGTTCTATTCTATTTAGTCAGGTAGATACTCTCAAAAATAATTCCACATTCACACAGTTATGAAGCCTAAAAATGTGTCCTTGAGAAATTGCAGCCAAAGGATATGATCCCACGTAAACCTACCATAGCTTCCTGCCTCTCAACTTGCGTAAGAATATGGTTCAAAGTCCCCAATGTATTTTCCTTCAGCTTCCTTTATCCTTCCCAAGATGTCAGTGCAATTTATGTGGTGATTTTGAAGAGGTCTACAACTTATTTGATATTTCCTCCTTCATGTGGTAGCCTCCAGCACAAATCAAGCTATCAGATGATTGAAACCCATGTTGATTATATTCTCAAGAGAGATTAAGAACCAGGACCAACCAAATTCCAGACCTACAGAATTCCTCAATTCCAGACCCACAGAAAAACTGCTATTTTTAAGCTGATAAATTTTGGAGGAATTTGTTATGCAGCCAATACAATACCTTTATTCCTGCTCTGTCATACTCTTTACTTGATTTAATGTCATAAAACAGTATCTACTTGCTCTAATATTTCCGCAGAGGTGATTTACAAAATACTTTTGCTTGAAACCTAAATTATGAATTTTAAAATAAGTGAAAATGATATGAGGAATTTAATGCTGATATTTAGCATTGCACACTCCATGTTAAATGTAAAAGAAAAAATATGGAAATTTAAGAAGAAATAGGTCATGGATAGGTATAGATATTCCAGAATAATTTCCATAACTGCTATAGTTAAAAACTTTGCATTTGTGATAGATAAAATTATACATATGGAAGATAATTCTTGTGTAAATGATCTGTGGGAGGCTCCTGTATTTAGACACTAAAGGAAAAGAACCAGTAAAAAAAGGCAGAGAGTAGAGACATTGGGGAAAATAGTGTGATATAGAAGAATATTTTATAGAGAATGAATTAATGTATAAAAAATAGTGAATAAATGGAGGAAATGGACCAAGGCAAGTTTAAAGAATTTGACAGGTATACTATCATTGGTTATCTTTAAGAAAGTATTTTTTCTCATAGCAGTGACAGAAATCATATTTCAAAAGAATAAAATTGAGTGAGATAGAGATTTTAATGATTTAAGATCAAGTTTGTATGTTTGGGTGGTTTTGACTTAATATCTACCAAAATCACATAGACAGTTGTACTGGTTTGCTAAAGCTGCCAGAATGTAATATACTAGAAATGGAACGGCTTTTAAAAAGGGAATTTATTTAGTTGCAAGTTTATAGTTCTAAGGCCATAGAAATGTCCAAATTAAGGAATCCAGAGAAAGATACATTAACTCCAAAGAAGGGCCGATGACATTCAGGGTTTCTCTTTCAGCTGGGAAGGCACGTGGCAGACATCGGCTAGCTTTCTGTGCCTCTATCTTCAAACCACTTCTTCGGGGGTGTTTCCTTTCTGTATCTCCAAAAGTTTCTGGTTCTGAGGGCTGTGTCTGTTCTTTCCAAAATGGTTCTCTCTTAAAGGACTCTGGTAAGCCACCCCACCTTGAATGGGTGGAGACAACATCTCCATGGAAACTAATCAAACGTTCCCACCCATAATTGGGTGGGTTGCATCTTCATGGAAACAACTTAATCAAAGATCCAGCAATCCTCAATCAGGGTAAAGAACATGGCTTTTCTGGGGTACACAACAGTTTCTAACTAGCAAAACATTGAAAGACAGTTTCGGTGTCCATCAAATAAATTGTTTGGTTCAAAGTCCTCAAGCACTTTTGACACCCTCTTCCTTTCTCAAGGTGTACTATACATTATAACCCCAAACTTCTCTTGCCTTACAGTAATAAAGTTGATATCTTACTCATGCTGCATGTCCATTGTAGATCAGTAAGGACTGCACTCATTGTAGTTATTCAGGCTCCCAACCAGATGGAAACTCATCTCAACAGTTGCTTCCAGAATGTCAGAGACAGGGAAAAGAAAACATGTCAAGCATTTTTAATATCTTAAACCTGTTTGCCTTTATGTAATACATTCCATTTTTACTTATACTCCATTGGCCAAAACAAGTCTTAACCCACACTTGAGTTTACAGGATGGATACACATAATCCTCCTGCTAGGAGAGGAATATACACTCACTCAAACTGTGCATTTTATATATGTGAAAGATTATGTATCCAACCAAATACACAACCTTTTATTTTGTGCATTTATAGAATTATGGAATCTCAAAGTACAAAGGGCCTTAAAGATTCTTTAGCATAGTGGTTTTTAAGCTTGAACAGCCACATAATAATTTCCTTAGGAGAAATCCTTTATGGAATCCCAATACATAAAGTAGATAAAAGTCAGTCTGCCCTGGATGAAATAAGCATGGAGGCCTGGAGCCCCGTCTGCTTGTCTCTTTCTTTGTTCCTCCAATAGGACCTTTGTCACTGGTAAAGAGCATCTACAAATTCACAGAATACAATTTGAAATCCACTGTTCCATACCATTCCATGTGATGCATTATTCCTCTCTACTGCCTCTTCAGACCATAAATGCCTATTACCCAGCTTCCATTTGGACAGTTCAAATTAAAAGGATTCACTAAATCCAAAGAGGGTCCATTTCCATTTAGCCAGCACAAAATATTTGTCACTGGAAAAACTAAATAACTTGAGAGGACACATGCATGGTAAAAATGTCAATGTTATCTTCTATTATCTGCAATTAAAGAAATGAGAAAAACCAATAAAGAAATAAATCACACAATGAGCCAAGTCTAGGGTCAATAATAAATCCTATTTTTTTAATTTCAAAAATGTTTGATATATATTGCATTTATAGCTAACACTTTAAAATATATGTATTACAAAATATGTATTTGTTCCTAAATAACTACTGGTTTATTTAAAATTTAGTTAATATTAAATAATTTTATTGATAGTCAATTTGCTCATATTCTATATTCTATTAATTTTTGTTCAATCTATAGCAATCAGAATATTAGCTATCTCTTCAAATATCTATTTCTATTTATTGAGTATTATCCTAATGATGAGTTCTATTCTTTGTGCTAAGTATAGGACAGAGGACAAAGCTGACAGAGTCCCTGCTGGCATGGAAATTAAATTCTCGCTTTGATTAACTATTTAAAGCAGATATGTTACTAAACACATAATATGAATTGCAGTTTACTACCTTAACAAACCCATGTTGCACTTGCATTTAGTTATTTTTATTTTTTGTTCATAATAATTGTTTCATAATAAACATTTTATTTTTAGTATAAAATGTTTTAATATATTCTCATATATCTGAGAGAATGCTAATATGAATATCTAAATTACTTTCACATGGTTATTACCTATGCTTTATTCATAAAAATTTTGGTGGAAGATTAATGGACTCTTTCAGCAGGTCAGTTAAACCTCTTATAAGTTCCAAGACAATCATTCCATTCTTGACCTACTCAATATACAAATAACCTCATGCAGACCATTGAAAAACAATGTAATATTCATTTCAAATCATCATATATTTGGAAAATAGATAACTGGACAGTTATTATGTCCAGAAATCTGTAAGTTCTTTGTTAGAGATAAATAATTTATTCATCTAATTTAGCTAATTCTGAGTGTAATATGATAGGTTTCCCTTGATAGTAGAAATTTTAATGATCACATATGAGAATGGGAGAAGACAGACATTTTATTCTTAAAATAACCATTAATTAAATTCTCTCAAAAGGCCTTTGAAACAATAGAGCAATTAACAAAAGAGTTGACCTAATTTTATAAGCCATCTAAAACTGCATCTCTTTTCTTTTATTGATTTCTATTCAGTCTTGTTCTTTCACCTTCATGCTTCATTATTTATACCCATTTTTGACAAGTTGGCTTTACATTTCTTTTCTGAAATCCTTTTATTCTCATAGTGTTTACACTTTATATGAGAAATAAACTATATTTGATTCTAGCTTCTAATCTTTATTTTGAAGCCCAGAAAATATTATTTTTGATCAGAAAAAAACATTAGGCAAGTTAATAAAACCTTGTGAGTATATAATCATAATCCACAAATGTTTGCCAGATTTTCTCATATTAAATTCCTGCATCATTCACATCTTTTCTTCATGGATTACTCAGTATGTACATGTTTCAAATACTATTTAAAAGAAGCTATGTTCCCTAAATTCTCAGCCTGTTATAGAAATCTTTTGATCTGTTGTTGGATATTTAACAAAAATCCATTTTTTAAATGATAATTAACTGTATAGTCAAGTGCACACCCATATATATTTTAAATTAATGTGTATATCAGTGGCTCAAGACATTCCAAGCCTGATACAAATGTGTGGCTCAAACGCAGCCCCACTTTATAGGTACCTAGTCATACATTTTTAAAAAACACTGTATAAAAAAACAAAAAAGGGCATGCCACGGTGGCTCAGCAGGCAGAGTACTTGCCTGCCATGTCGGAGACCCGAGTTTGCATCCCGGTGTCTGCCCATGCAAAGATAATAATAATAATAATGTGCCTCATTAACAATGCTATTTTGCAAGAGTAATCCTTAAAATGTTCATAAATATATAGGTAATCATGTATGGCTTGAAGTATAATGCTAAATTGACTTGTCTGATAGAATAATACCTGATGACAAGTTCAGGGATTAGTGGTTAGATTTTACTGAACTATTGATTTATGCTTGCTAGGTACTTAGCTAATTAGCTAATCATGCCTTTTAGATGATTAGATAATTCAGATCTGTAAACTAAGGCTCAGAGAAAGAAGTGCTTGCTCAAAGTCACCAGGCTGTTAGGAAAAAAGAGCCTTCTAAATTGAAGACCAGGCCTTTGAGATGCAAAATTTATTTATACATGTGGAGATGATACCAAAAAAAGGATTATTGCTAAAGATAACGTTCATAGCCAGTTTGTATTGAGAAGATGGAAATAGTAATTTTTGAAGCTTTTGTTGTACACAGTAGTGGTGATTTCTTATTAATCATTTACTGAGAACAAACAATATTCAATGCATTTTACATTTATCATCTCTCTTAATCTCTTAGAAAATTTATGAAATAGTTATTGTTATTCCCATACTGCAGGTGAGATAATGGAAGATTAGAGCATTAAGGTTCCCCAGTTAGTGAATGAATGAGGCCTCAATCTCATCACAGACTGGCTCTACAATGCCAGAATATGCATCCAAATCCATCTATGTTCCTGTTATGCACACTTTTCATTCTAAATTA